>JAECUM010042165.1:0-11145 GCA_016617855.1 Megalonaias nervosa
GGTGACTGAGCAATATAGCTGAAGAGCGTCAATGTATTCTGAACGATTTGATTCACTTTCAGATTTCTGAAAGCTGCATTTCCATTGGGTAATTCAAAGGTCACAAGAATATGACTCCTCAAGGGTCGCTTCAGAGCTTCACGTAGGACAGTACAGATCTAATTTTAATCAGATTACAGCATGTCTTCTATTATTTTCTTTTTTGTGAAAGAGAACACGACGTGTTTAACCGATCAACTACCACTATACTAACGCCTAAAGTTTTTAATCGTTTTATATTTTCTAGAGTTTATTGATTATGGCCCTTGTAGCGTGGGGATGATTGTTTTCGCAATTATTATGCATTGAATAAGTATTTAAAACTGCATCTGTTGTTTGCTTTAAACAATACTTCATAGACGGAGCTGTAAAATTGATTGATTAATTGAGTGAATGAGTGAGTGTGGGTGAACAAACAGCAAAGCTGATGATTGCATTTGTTCATTCTGGAGATGAAAGATACACACAGTGAAAATAATAAACCCTGAAGTAAAAAAAAAAAATGTGACATAAGCTATCTTTCCGTGATTACTTAAATCACACACATACATATAGATGAAAATGGCTTGTTAAAAAAAATTAAAAGCATAATCGACGTTATAGGCTTACCTATAACATCATAAAATTACATATTTACCGAAAACGTCATGAATATCTTAAGAGATAATAGCCACACAACATCAACAGACAGACAGACATGTATCAGTCACACGTGGAAAGAAGGATATAACATGAGGCAGGAGATAAATAGTAAGAAAATAGATTGACAGAAGAACGAAAACAGAGGAAAAGGACAACTCTCCTATTTTGACTCTAGATATTTAACTATCTAGCAGAAAGAAACAAAACCAACAAGTTTAGTAAAATAAACAAATAATTTAGTTCCCTAGAATATAAAGTGAAAATTCAAAAGACATTTACAGTATTGTGAATTAAATCCCCCAAAATCCAAAGTGTCCTATCAGAAGTCCAAAAGGATATAATGTTCCGAATGAATTCAAATAATCTTTAATGTGCTGATATACAAATAGTCTTGAATATCTTCACAATAATCTAAAAGTTCTATGTTAGTAAAATGCCAACGTGCACTTTGTAATTACAATGCGACGCATGGATCTAGTGGAAAATTTGACCAGATTGTTAACAAGTTTGTTTCCAGAACATTCTAAGCTAGGAAAAAAGGTTAGGCCTTGAATTCAAATTTTTGCAAATATCTTAAAAAGCATCATAATAGTCAAGTAGGCAAAAACTCTACCCTCAATCACGGACAGAAGTCGAGCACACAATATGAATGAAATATACATAACACTTCAAACATAAAATCATAAATAATTGCATGATGTTAGATCCAAGTTCATTTACAGAAGGATAATATATGTCACAGGCATATCAATATTTGGGTACATACAGCGCTTGCGCATTCTTAAGCTATGTTCATTTTGTCCTCTTGACCCGGGAATGCCCTTAAACAACGATTATTTGACGATTTCTGACCCGTTGACGTGTACCTATCCTTATTCTTAATTGGGATAAAAAAACAACACAAACGCCGATAATTCCGTGCAACTAGTTTCGCATTTAATACATGCTTCTTCAGGCACAAAATGTTTTGAAAGAAACGGATGACGTCTTTATATTCTTAAATAACAATTACGTCATTACGTAACGTCATAAATACTATGCATCATCATAACAATTATATATATGACAGGATCTAAAAGATACACGAGTCTCTAATGAAACCTGAATCAGTAAAATAATAAAATAAAATAGAGACAAACAGTCATACATACAATTATATTGTTATAAAGGATATACAATTTATTAATTTAAAAGAAAATTATACAATTTTATATAGTGCATTGGTATTAAGGCCATTTGGATCCTTATTCTTAGAGTTTCGTTAGGAATTTTGGGTTTGTGTTAGACACGTCCGTGTATTCATCTAGCATATCTCTTTAATTCTACAGATCATCATAATTCTATTTGCCTGTATGTATCTTTTCATTGTTTTGTTTAATTCTTACGATCTGGAACCTTTCTTTGATGTACCTTTTACGTGCATTTCTTTTCTATAATTATCATAACTCTGCTTATCACTTCTTCATTCATTCCTTATGTATTGTATGTATGATGTCATACCTTACAATCTGCGTGATAGGAAATCTATTTTGCTATTTTTCATTCGTCTATTATGTGACACGATGTTTTTTTGATGCGGAAAATATATATTGCAAATGTCTCACTTCATTCCTACATTAAGGCGAGTGTTTTTAATAGATGTACATATTATTGAAATTATTGTTCCCATTCATTGTTAAACATAAGGCATTCTGCGCTTGTTATCTACTTTGCAACATTTTTTGGAAGTTATAACTTAATTTGTAAAAATATAAATAAAGAGCATATTGCATACAAAAATGTTAAATATCTCACCAAATGTCATGACTGTCCTCCAATGTATTGTCTCTGAGAGACACTTTTTTCATAAATCTCAATGCAAGGAAACAAATACTTACCTAGTATCGTTCAAAGTTTAAAAAACAAAAACAACAAAAGGGTGTATACGGAAATATGTTAAATATCAAAACGCGATAACATACACCAACATGTTTGAAGCATGTCTTGTGAAAGCCTACAACAACCCTACCACTGCAATATTGGATGTGCAGAACAATTGATTAACCAAAACAACGTTGAGAACTTTAATCAGTAGTTTGGGATCCCCAAGAAATCAGAGATGATTCATCATCGTCATCCTACCACGTGTTGACACCTCGAGACTGGTTTCGCAAACGAAACGCAGTTTCAGTAAAAGATATTTATCCATCAGGACAACAAATGTATTTTTTATGTGACTTGAAGATTCTTACCAAGAAACTTTTAAAGGAAAGTTTGATTTGTCTGAAGTTAGGAAGAGTTACAAATAAAGAAGACGACGTCTACGATATCTAGAGCATCCTCGACCAAAGAACACACAAAGTGCGAAAACATCGATTAAAAAAGTGAAAATACCTTGGGATGTTTAGCCACCTAGTTTCTTGGATTCCAGCCTCGTATGTCATCAATTATAAAAAGAAGTATCAATAAATTGTCGTCAGATTTCCTGTCGCCCTTATTAAAAACGTCCAAACAGTAGTCACAGATATAAAAACAACAGCAGGAACAACCCCAAACAGCAAATGTCGTTGGGAGAACGTATCCCAACTGTTCAAATTGTGTTATCTGTCTGATCGTGGTGGTGAATTAGGTAGTTGTGGCTGCTATCGGAAGTCTGTAATCAAGGCTTTAACAAATGTGCACTATTTTATTCAGTAGTTCTGATAGTTATCCTCTTCCTAATTCATCACATAACTGCATCAACAGCAGCAGTACCAGTAGCATCGAAGGCAGTTCCATCTATAATAGCGATACCAGCAAAATTTTTACGACTCTATGGTCTTAAATTAAGTGACAGAAAAGAGCGAAAACCAACAAGTTTTGTAAAATTCAGCAAATAATTTCTTTCCCTAAACTACAAAGTGAAAATTTAGAATGAAATTACAGCATTGTGAATTAAATCCTAAAGAGTCCGATAAGTTTTAACACAAATCCAAATGTAATTAAGTTCTAACTGAATTCCAGTTTCATTCGAAATAAGTTCCAATAATGAATATGTTTGATGGACCTGTAGTTTCGAATGTCCTAATCTGCTAGTGGACTGAGGTGTAGCGATGTGAAAATAGTTTCTGGACGTCACAATAATATAATTCACAATAATATAATGCAAAAATGTAAATGTTCTTGTCTGAATTCAGTATAATTCCAAATTAATATTCAAGTCCAAGAATATTATTGATGAGCACTATGTATTTAAAGTGAATAATAATTTAAATAAATAATATCACACAAATGAAAAACTGAATACAACAATAAGACTGGTTCTGCTTCGAGATGTTAAGGCAAGAATAAATAATCCAACTATAAACAATATAATAAACCGCTCTACCTCACCTAGATCGCAATTACCATTTTCTGGAAATATTGTGTCACTTAATGGAATAGTCGGCGGTCGTGATTTTCTTTATACCTGTAATGACAGAGACAACACAAATATGGTCATGCTAAGTTTCTTTACCAGTAGAACACTGAGTTTATTGTTACCCCTACACCATATCAGTGAGAGCGTTGCTTATATTGACATCAAACGTGGTAATTTAAGAACAAAATGAAGAAGAACAATATATTGTATCATCTTTCATGCATTTGCTTTATTTATCAAGCGTGCCTGATAACCGTTTATAATACGATGCAATCATGCCCAGTTACATATATAACTGTATACTCTCCTATGTTACCGATATCAAGAGCATGTGGATACATATTTATTTCACATAATGTAACTTCCTTCATCTGCCAAACTCCTAACAGATTCGGGGTCAATTGATTCGATTAAATGGTATACTCTAACATCCATTTAGGTAATCTTATGCTGCGGGCACTTCTGTTTACAAAGCTGCCATTAACTTGCTCTTTTTCCTTTTTCGTATCAGACTGTCCATGATCATTGCATACTTCTTTATGTTTCTTGTCTTTATTTTCCACTCCCTTAGGCTCGTCAGTCTATTGCTTGACCCAGTTCTGATATTCCCCGTGAAAGGGCTTCAAAGTGTCATGATGTACAACTTTCTCTTTGGCATTTGGGTTTTTCTTAACTTGATAAATCAGATCTGAGACCTGACTAATGCCAAGATACGGTCCTTCCCATTTCTCCTGCAGTTTGGCAGATTTTCCCTTTGTTTTTGTTTTTTTCTAACTCGGATGAAAACGGCTTCTCCTACTTTGTACTTGATCTGATTTGCTCTTTGGTCATATCTTATTTTATGTCTATTGCTTGCTTCAGTCATGTTCCCCCTTGCTTTTTTCGTGTATATCCCACATCTTCTCTTGGGGCAACAGTATATAAGCAGAATGGTTCTTAGTGTCTTCCGAGCATGGTGATTTTCCATAGAGTAAATCGACTGGTAATTCTATTTCTCTTCCCACAATCGTCATGCTTGGGGAGTATCCAGTGTTCTGTGCATTGATGTCAAATACGCCAATGTTGCTAAGAGTAAATGGACATCCCAATCGAGTTGATCCGCTGAGATGTACTTGCTTAAAATATCCTCCACCGTTCTGTTAAATCTTTCAACCATGCCATCACTTTGGGGGCGGAAACGTGTAGTTAATGTCTTGTCAATACCTAAAATTTCACTCAGACTCTTAAAACACTATGACTCAAATTGACGGCCTTGGTCTGTATGCAACTGATGTGGCACACCAAAACGGCTAATGAACTGATTGACAAATAACTTAGCAATCGTTGAAGCCTCTTGATTTGGCGTAGCATAACATTCAAACCATTTGGTGAATTGAGCAGTTGCAACTAATATGCATCTGTTTCCGAAAACAATTTCTGGAAGAGGACCCAAGATGACTATAGCCATTCGTTCCAATGGAGCGCATACAATGTACTTCATCATCTTTGCTGGGTTTTGACATGCTGTGTTTTTCCTCATTTGGCAGTGTTTACACCTTGCGCACCATTCGGATACACTGTCTTTGTATCTTAGCCAATAAAATCGTTCTTTTACTCTTTCAAGTATTCTCGATATACCAAAATGTCCAGAATCAGGGTTGTCGTGAAGCATCTGCAAAGCTTCATCCTGCAGTGATGATGGCAATACTAACTGAGACATTGGTCCTCGTGTGGAGCCATACCAGACTCTGTAAAGCACACCTTGTATGACTTGTAGTCTATTCTGCTGAGACCAGTATTCTTTGCAGTCCACATTTTGAAAAGATATTTCCTCCCACTTTCGTCTTTCTTGATAATTCTCCTTCCATTTGATGACTGTTGACAAAATGTTAGCATTCATGTGAGCCTCTCTGATCTCAGCGTTAGACTTCCTCTGAACCCAGTTACTTTCAAAGCGGAGCGTTTCATACCCAACTGCATTTCTCCTACCATCCTGACATTTGCCACAGAAGTTTCATCGTCTTTAACCTCTTGCCGTGTACAGTAGTCACATGGATGGCATGGTCTTCGTGACAAACCGTCAGTATCGCCATGCTTTATGGTCACCTTGTAAGTTCCTAAAATTTCCAGCCATTGAGCCATTTGTCCCTCAGGGTTCTTGAATTTAAGGAGCCAGTTAGGTACTCTGTTGTCTGTGCGAACAAGAAATTCTACACCATACAAATAATTATGAAGCGTTTGATCGATTTGTATCACTGCAAGAAGTTCTTTCTTGGCAACACACTAATTTCTCTCAGCCTTGGAGAGTGCCTTACTGTAATATGCAATTACTTTTTTCCTACCATACTGTACCTGAGACAATACTGCTCCAACAGCATATCCACTTGCATCAGTGTCCAAATTGAATAGATTGTCTACACCTGGATATGTAAGAATAGAGGCTGAGGTGAGGAGATCCTTTAATTTCTCAAAAGATTGTTGGCATTGCGATGTCCACTGAAACTTTACCTGTTTCTAGGTCAGTTTGTTTAATGGTATTGCCACTTCGGCAAAATCTTTGATGAATCTGCGATAATAGGAACAGGTTCCAAGAAAACTTCTCACGTCATGTAAATTTGGGGTTGAGGCCATGCTTTAACGGCTTCAGTCTTGGCTGGATCAGTCGATATGCCCTCACTGGAAACAACATGACCAAGGAAAGTGACCTTTTTGAATAGCTCGCAATTTTTGAGTGACACCTTTAACCCTACATCGCGGATACTTGAGAGAACATCAGCAAGCCTTTTGAAATAAGTGTCTAGGGCTGTGGAAAATACGATGATGTCATCCAAATAAATGAGACATGTTTCCCAATGAAGACCAGACAGGACAAATTCCATCAAACGCTCGAAAGTCGCTGGAGCGTTCCACAGCCCAAATGGCATAACATTAAACTGATAAAGGCCACATGTCGTTACAAATGCTGTTTTCTCTTTGTCTCCGGAATCCATTTTAACTTGCCAGTAGCCACTGGCAAAATCAACGGTTGAGAACCAACTTGACCCTCTCAGTGCATCAAGTGAATCGTCTATGCTGGGGAGTGGATATGAATCTTTCCGTGTGACATGATTGAGAAGCCGGTAATCAACACATAACCTAAGTGATCCGTCTTTTTTTTTGTAACGAGAACCACTGAAGCAGCCCAGGGACTCTTTGAGGGTTCGATGATTCCTGAGTCCAACATCCGCTGTACTTCTTATTTGGCTTCCTCTCGTTTACTAAGAGGCAGTCGTCTTGGGGCTTGCCTTATTGGAAGCGCATCTCCAGTATTAATCTTAAGGTGAACGACAAAAATGTCCTGATATGACAGAAGGAGTGTTTCAACATCTAACTGTTTTAATGATAATTGCTCTTGACAGTCCACCAAATTATTTTGTAAATGCTCTGGGCAACCATTTTGAACCTTAACAGAACCAGCACGGTCTTCTTGAACATCATTGTATCTGCTGATACTTCAACTTTTCACAGACAGCTGCACAAGTACTTCTGTACAGTTTCCTTGTTTCATTGGAAACATTAACTACTCGTAGGGGAATCTTTTCCTCTCGAGGATCAACGAGAGTTCTTGCTATAAGAATTCCTTCCTTTGCTAATCTTGAGCCTTGATTTTCTACAAGAGACATCATCTTTACATCGACCAAGATTATATTTTCTCTAGCTGGAGGGATTATAATGTTTCGTTAAGTGTAATCCAAAAAATAGAGTCCAGCTCACTTTCCTTTTGGCACATCAATTTTTCTCCATAAAAGTGAGTGTTCCCTGTCTGATATTTATTTAACAGCCATGTGCATGTAGAAAATCATACCCAAGAACGGCACGTGCGTCCACTTCAGCAACAATCACCTTATTTTCTATAACTTTTTCTATAACCTTCACAGTGGTACATAAGGCGTGACAAGTCCCCCATCTGCCATGTGTAATTTTGCGTTATGTTGTATAAGTTTCGGTCTGTTGTGCTCTGGAATAATGTTATATTTATGGACAACTATAATGGTAGATCCAGTATCTATTAAGCAGTTTACTTCAACTCCACATATTTCTGTTTTAATGTATAATGCATCTGGCAGTGACTCAAACTTAACAGCATCTAAATCCTTGGACCATTTTGTTGAGGAGGCCAATGTAAGGTCCACCACACCTGCCGATTCAAGTTTTCCGATCTCTTTTCTTTGTTATTAAGAGTTCCCCTGTTGCCTTTTGCGAGTTCGTCCTTCTGTCTCTTGATACACTCTCTTTTCCAATGCCCTGGTTTACTACAATAATTGCATTTCCCAGGTTTTCTATTGCTAGAACCGTTCCTAGGTTGTCCCACAAGTTTTGATGAAACTCGTCCATCAGTCTGAGCCTGTATCATAGAAGCTCCATCTACCGCCGAATCCATAACTTCTTTATCATCGTAATCTTCTCTCTGTTGTCTGATGCTCTTTTTGAGTCCAAGCCTCCTTCTTCTTCCAGTTTGAAACGCTTCATATTCCAGGGCTATCATTAATGCATCCTCAGCTGTTTTTGCCTTCCCTTGATGTACGGCCCATTCTGTTTCAGAGTCATTCAACGCATCTATAAAAAAATCTAGGCATAGCTGTTGTCGGATCTCCATCTGTGCAGAGGGATATGCCAATCAGACTAACTTCTTTAATCGGAAGTGTCTCATCCATCTTTCGTAATCGCGTTTTAATCTGAGCCCGATATAATTCAGCCTGATTCTCAGGCTGGAAACGTGCCGTTAACGCAGCAACAAGACTATCAAAATCTCTACGTTGTGATACTGAGAGGTCGCTCAGCACCCATTGAGCATCTCCTCTCAAAGCAGTAGCAAACTCTGGAGCTTTGCTTCTTTTATCTCAGTTATTAATTTCAGCCACCATTTCAAAATGGACAATATAGTCCTACCAATTTGAAGTACCATCATAAATGGCTGATTTCCGATATTTCAGTTGACTCCCATTGAACCGGACATGAGAATGACTTCAACTTAAATAACCTGAATCATCTCTGACATCCTGTAACCTCCCAATTCCATATGACCACTGGCCAGTTCCATCACCACCAGCATAGTACCCAAATTAGTGCTTGAGCACCCCGTCCCAACCTCAAGGTCTGAAGCATAACTTCTGGAATTACGTGTTCCCCCAGTCTGAAACACTTCTCCTAGACCACCACCAGAAATTCCCCTGGAATCATCCACAAACAACGGCTCCTCATGAAAGTCAAGTCGCTGTCTCACCTTTATGGTTCTCAGGTCATCATATGCCTTTTGTAGCATATCCTATCGATAATGTAAGTTTTCCATTTCTTTACTTATATCTTTCGCAGTTTGACAGTTTACTTCTGGCATGTCAGTTCTGTTTCAAGGTCACCGCAGAAGCTGGCAATCTTAATTGCACTTCCCCACTTGGTGTTCCCACTGTATACCCAAAAGCCTGCTTGAGTTTAATTCTCCCGGCACCGGGTTCGCTGTCTCCACTGTACCCCTTTGTGGACGCCATATTCCTTTCCATTCTTTTGAAGTATCAAATGATGTATCTTCTAGGAAGTATCTTCACTGCTGCCACCATTGTAACGTGCTAACCCCGGTTTAATTTCACAGCGCAAGTTCACTTATATTTAGAAAATTACTTCCTGTATCGACATCCTTAAATCGAAACCTTGAACTGGTTGCAATATTATAATGTACTGGTAGTATAGAAAGTCGTGAGACGAAATCCCTGTAGAAATAATGGCTTCTTATACTAGCTGCTTATATGTGAGGAAATTATTTATCTAAATATATAAACAACATAAAATCGGAATGAGAAAAATAGACGATTTATTCTGTCTTCAAATGTCAGTAAATAAATTAATATAATAGAATTTATATATTCTCTTCCTAGTCAATAAATAAATTAACATACCAGAATGTACATACAATTATAAACCAACAGTCTCAGCAATTTGTATTAAATAATAATATTGATCAAATAGAATTTACTTTAATTATTTAAGAATATTCATAGGAGTAACGTTAAAATCCCAATAACAAACGGATTCAAATAAATAGAATTAACAGGCGAAACAGATGACCATTTCTGTTACGATAAAAATATAAAGTCATACAAATGTGCTGAAATAGCGTTATGGAGGCCCTATATCCCTACGTAAAAGTACGCAACTCTTTATCTTTGGCTTTGATTTTCCTTATTACCGAAATTTACTAAATTTTCATATTGCAACAAATGAATGTATATTTTCTAATATGATTATTTTCAGTTAATTTCCATTTAGAGAATGATAACATTCCCTATCACTTTTGGAAGCCGATTACCGTATACAGTATATGTATCGCATTTTCATACGAACCCGATGCCGGTTGAAGGGAAACTGACTGGTGTGCACGACACCCGTATTTATAACCTTCCGTTGCACTACACAGTGTAATACTCAGCCAAAATAGTACATATTGCTAACAAGTATTTAAGACTCAATAAATATTAAATATCGTTAAAATATTGAGATTCAAAACAAATATTGAATGCTAATAATACTATTACACTCTTAATTACAAACGTATGATCAAACACTAAAATCATTGTGTCATACTTATAAACAGTAAACATTAGCCTCCAAACAAGTTGGTGGTGCGGGAAAATTAGAACATGCAATATCCGGATGAGTTATCCTTGCAGGAGACGGTAAGTGCATTACTTTATTGTTGAGCATAACTTATTCTACGTAAAAACTAGTTATATCAACGGTTTATTGGTATTCAATATCATAATATCAATCATACAGAACATTTGTTTTGCAATAGGCCGAACGTGACATAGTCTCAGAATATCCATCTGTATATGAAACTATTATATGTGTGATTCACAGCATTGGAACAATGTAAACAATACATAAATTGCCTCCAAAACAAAGATGGCGGACATCGTAAAACACATAGATCGTTGTACATAATATAAATCATACAGAACATTCTTTGGCAAAACATCTTACTTAACATAGTCTCAAAATACCAAACTGGAAGTGAAACTAGTATATTTGTATTCATGTAAAATTCGTATATATATATATATATATATATATAT
>JAECUM010042166.1:0-14557 GCA_016617855.1 Megalonaias nervosa
TTTTTTTTTTGTATGGGCACTCTTCATGGTTAAGACCTCTCTTATGGTCCACAGGCACCTTATTGAGACTTTTTGGTCCAGCGGACATTCTTTCTGAATGCCTCTATGTGGAGACCCTTCAGTGAGGTCACAAGGTCACGAGCTCACATCACCCTACTGTTTATTTTGGGGGGTGCAAGCGCATAGACACAGAGTCAACGCCTGTCTAGGCATTACGATTTCATGTAACCCCCTCCAAAATCAAACCCCGGGTAAATGCGAAATAGATACTGAATAAAATCATTTATTGTAGAACTGTAACGTGAATTTACTTCAATTTTCAAACATATTTTATACAACACTGTATAAAATATTACATTTTCTGCACGAGTTATCGTTCTTTAGGTAAAAAATACATGTGTTACAGGAGCTAAAAATAATTTTGACTTGAGATTCAGCGCATTGTATAAAACGACGTGAATTTAAGGTTATCAGAGTTAAAAGATGCATCAATATCTCTCTGTTACAAATTGCTGCTTCACTAACAGCTAATTGCTTACAGAGAACAGATAAATCACTTAATAATTAATATAAAACGGAATATCTTGTCGTCTGTATGGACTAAAATAACCCAATTATAAATAACACGTAGTAGGGAGATAATCGTTTAATTTGCTCTACAGAGACAGAACAGAGTTATCGCGCTTTATTATACATTTAATTACCATGAGAAAATCAGTGAAAAAAATAATTTTTATCTGTGTTTTGAGAGAAAATGTATATTTTTTATATAATAAATGTGTAGATAGAGACTGTAATTGATAAAAAAAATATTTTATCTTTGATTTGTCAGAGAATTTTTATTTTTATTACCCAAATATATTGTCATAAAAAATAAATAAATCATTATTTTTTTCTCTTAATTATAATATTTACTCAGACGTTTTACGAGCGTATGTACAAATTAATATATAACGTCTCTACACGCAGATCAATGATGTTTCCAGATTGGTCTGTGAGTTTGAAATTTATTCTTGGCAATAATGGATTATGTACACGCAAGTATATTTGGTTAATTGGCTCAGATACAATTAGCCACCCGGGCGGCGCTTGAGGTGTGAATGTATGGAATATATATCCTTGCTGGGCCTGGTTAGACTTTGAAAGATCTACTTGATAACTACTATCAACTACATCGCATATTAGATTGACTGCGATTGTTGATGTTATATTAACAATATCAGGTGAGTTATGACGACCTGCACCATACGGATTGTTATTATATTTAAGAACGGTTGGTGGCGGGGTTAATTTTCTCCATGAATCACATATTCTTTTAAACTGTTCATCAATAAAATCATTAACTGATTTCTTTAGCTCTTCAGAGCTAAATCCGGGAATTATAAATGTTGATAGTTGTTCTCTTGTAATTCCGAAATGTTTAAGAAATACTATTGTAAATAAACCGCCGATCATAACACGCTGTACTGGATCGTCTTCATTAACTATGTGAACTATAGTATATGTAGGTCTAGGGTTTACTACTCTTCTTTCTCTGTTAACAATAATATTATTCATAAACTCTAGATCTGAAGCAACTTGATTCAAATGTTGTATTGTTTCAATTATTTGATTTTTTAAATCATCTCTGTAAGAAACATTAATGCTTGAAAATAAATTTTGTAAATTATGAAATACACGTTCATATTCAGATTTAATTGTATTAGCATATGAATTTATTAAATCAATATCAAGTGTTGTTATTTTATCTTTTTTTACCATCAATTGTTTTTAAAAAATAGGTACCTGTTCTATCTATATAATGCATAGATCTTCCAATATCACCAAAATATTGTTGTTGCCATGGATAAGCATCTTTTACTTTTCGATATTCTGGAAGTTGTATAAATTTTTTAACATCTATGACGAAATCAGATCGTTGTGGTTCTGGTGGTACTTGATAAGCTGGTGCAACATCAGGCCATCCTAAAACAGATCTAATCGAACTTTGATAAATATCTACATCATAATCAGGAGAATTTATTTCAATCACCGCTGATAATGTTGGTTTGTAAGCAGTAATTGCTATTTTTGATTCTTTTCCTGCAATGGATTTAATTCTGCGTTGGAATTCATCGTTGATCTGTTATATTTGATAACTGCCAGTTGGAATACTAACTACTTGCCAATCAGGAGTTCCATCAGGTTTATTCTTATTTGCGAATACTAATGAATTATTTGGCTGTAGTCCACCAAATGGTTTTGATCTAATATTAGGCCAGCTATAATAAACTCTTAATTGTGCTAATGCTATTTCTTTTGCATGAATTGCGGTTGGAAAGTTAACGCTAAATTCAGGATTGGTCGAACTTAATGAAATCATTGTAGTTTTTGACGGAGTCGTATTAGTGACGATCTGTTGAAGTAATTCTCTTGACGCTGCTTAAGACTCAGTCATTAATTATTGTTATTATTTAATTCGCCTTGATTATTGTGAGTGACTTTGTCACCAAAATCTCTAGCGATTCTGATTGCTTCATCATAGGTTTTCATTATCGTTGCGAACTCCTCATCAGATATTTTACCATCGCTGAGATACAAGGAAATATATGACGATAATTTAGAATACGCCGCTGCTGCTGTGTGTAATTTTATTATATACTCGTGCAATTTATCATTTGCACATGTAGCTATCTTCTTAACGATAATACTGAGAATGCCTGCGCATGTTGTTGCCGTTGAAACGACGTTTGTTGCATCTGCAGGTGCTGTCGTCATTATTGTTGATAATAATAATCCGGCTCCAGCAACAACAGCGGAAACTGAGTAAACGATTATATCAATAACAACCATACGCCTGCGATATTTTTTAACTTTTACTGTATAATCGTCGATGATATTTTTTAGTTTGGTTTGACACTCACATACTTGAGCGTATCTGTGACGTTGAACGTCGATAAGTGACTCAGTCAATTGATTCATTATACTAACAACGTCATTTAATTAAGTTTCAGCTACGAATTCTAGGCACCACCAGTAACGTCTCGGAGGCATTTCCGTTGATGTTAACGTAAACGTTTCTTTGATGTTCTTGGTTAGCATCACCAATAGAGGATTATGATATACATTCGGTGATAATGAAGTGGCCGCAGTAATTTCCGAACCGTACAGGGATAGCCTGTATAAACCAGTTACTTCTGAGGTATGTTCGAGAGTGTTATTTTGTGGTGTCCATGTTGATGATCCGGATGCTACTATATACACGATATTTTTAATTTGTCCGTGTGGAATTTTAATCAGATTAGTTTTTTGAACAATATTAGGTATTCCACTAATAATGTCATTGAGTTTCGTGTTAACGTCAGAGAGTTTTATGTCAACGGTTGGTTGTTCCCCCAAAAAATCTTTAATGGTTTTGTTTATGTTTCTACGAAAATTTAAAAACGTTTCCACATGTCTAGAAAAAGTAGCATTGAGTGTAGTCATTTCGTCATTGATTGTTTTTAGCGAAGTTGTCATAGGAATTTCCTTATCATCGACGTATTTCTTCGTTGCAGCGTCAAAATCTGATTCTGGTGTTCTAAGATTATTAATACCATTATTATTCATGTTGAGAAATGCACGCATTATACCACCGTTGACTAACACGTACTTAGATTCTTGATCATCGACATATTTTTTTGTTGCGGCGTCTGTATCTACGGTTGGATTTCCAAGGTCTATAATTTTATTTCGATTCATGATAATGTAACCCCTGAATGAATCACCAGCTCGCTTGATAAAATCGTTAACTGACTTACCAGAATCTTGTATTTTACCTTGATAAGAAAAAATAACGATATTATCAACAACTGCGGTAAGAATTCGTATGAGTACATCTGGCAATTGTATGTTACTCGTTTTTAATCGTCCTTGTTTATCCTGAAAACAACGACTTCATTTTGATCCACACTTGTAATATTTAATAAATCGTCAATCTCATTTCTGAGCTGGTCAAGAGTTGCATATTTAGATAAATCACCTTGCTACTGAGCTTTACCACGAGCAGATCTTCCGTAAATATCTACCATTCTATTTATCAATGTCTGTTTAAATGTGACAATGTGGTATATTCATGCACGACTTTATGAGGTGGTTTTGTTGATTTTGATATAACATCAAGTACATTAAGTACTTCACGACCACATATTGGTGGATCAGTTAATGTTTGTGTTGGTAACGTTGAATACCAAATTGGAGCAATATTATTGCTGACATAATGAAGAAATTCCTTTGGTGGCGCTAATCCATATGAATCGAAATAAATAATTCTACGTGGATCAATTGCATATCCAACCCAATGGGTGCCTGGTCCAGAGTTTTTATCGAGATTAATAATACCAGTTTCAATATTGTTCGGTTGTTTTGGTAACTGATCGCGCATAAAAACACCTCTGAAGTTTTTTATTTTTGGTTTTTTAGCAGCATCGAGTAAATCAAAATTGGACATAGGCGATATCAGTAAACTGTCCCGGGAAGTCTTCGACCCTTTCCGTACCATGAATATGGGGTCCCTGGTAATCTTAGACCTCTTCCCTTTTTTTTTTGGATGTTCTTCTTATTCCCTGTCCGGTTGCTTTCTTTAATGCCATTCCAGCAGCGGTTCCAACAGCGCCTAATGCAGCTGCTTTTGCAACAGCTGGGGCTGCAGCGGCTATTAATACTGGTATAGCTGCGAGAAGTGGAAATATACCACTGTCTTAGCGATGTCTTTGATGGCTCCCGCAGAAAGATTAAGTTTTACACCTTCATTTGATTTTTTAGCTTCATTGAAGTTTCTGAATTGACGCTCGGTCAACAATAATTTATTTGAACCGCTCATCTGTTCTTTTTTTAGCGATATTTTTATTCCACAGTTATTTTTTGATGCTGATTGTAGCCTTTTAATCTGACCAGGAGTCAGGGTAACACTAACGTGATGATATGACATTATAATTATAATAGATGATCTAATTACGTGTTACATATTTTCTACTGGGGCATCAACGACTCTCATTCGTCCACCAGCACCTTCAAGTAACATTGATTTATCGCTGAGTATAACGGCTATTGCTCTATAATCAGCAATAGCTCCTCGCGTCACACGAGCTCGAAAGTGTATATCAACTACTGATTGTCTGGTTAAATCTAAATGTTCTAGTGAAAAGTAATAAATCGGATATAAGGTTGTAAAATCTAACTGATATTTGTAAACCAGTATCAATGTTCTGATCACGCCCCATAAACGACATAAGACGATGATATGCACGTGCTATATGATTTTGATCGAAATTCAGTAATATATCTTCGGATGGTTCTTGATGTCCATTTATTCTTAAGGAAACCTCGGAAACACCAAGTTTGTCAAATATCTTAATACTACGCGTTTGATTGTCTACTCGTGCAGCATCTTGTAATGCGATAAATATGTGTCTTGGTGAAGAAACACCATGCTGAGAAGCTATTTGCCATGTAAATAAACCATTAATATCACTTTGGGTAGCATCTGTGGTCACTGTCAACCATGACAACATTGATTTACCACCTTGACTCATAAAAGATAGCAACCGGTCTTCTTCAGATATTGACGGAGTCATCACCGGCATCCACAATGAAAGTTTTGTCAGAATTACTTTACCAGCATCACCAATAGGTCGCCATATTGCATCATTGTCAGTGCCTTTTCGTACAAGTACAACTGTATGCTTAGCTCCAAAAATAACTTTTCTGACGTTTCTGCAAAATCCAAATATATGTGAAAGTGGAATTGAACATGAAAATGTTCTCCTGTCACCTTTTAACATTGATCGACGTGCTGCAAATCCTAAATTAAATTCTGGATTAGCACCATGAACCACAGGCCACACGTCAGCGTCAGCGTTGTTGGCATTATTGCTTGGTCGTCTTATATTATATTGTCCGTTATCAGGGTGGTCAGAAGTATCCTTCGCAAACATCATTGATGGACCAGCAGATCTTGAATAATCGTCTCTGTATCTCGCAAGACCAAGTATTGTTGTAGCAACGTCAACGTCTTTCTGGATTGATTCAATATTTTTTCCGTCAATCATGTACGTAGCACTATCAAACAACGCCATGATGCCATTATTAACAAAACCAACCCTAACTTCAGCTCCATATACTACTGGTGCTGCAGGAACAGCGTTATTTAAAATTTCCCTACTTCAATAAATGCCTCAGCGGGTAAGAAATACCTACTTGTATCTTGAACCTGAAGTTCAATTCTTCCACGCTGATCTGGAACTCGTGCGTCGTAAGAATAATATTGATAATCACGCACAGACTCATCCTTGAGTACTGGTGCATCCATGTCAAACGCTGGATCAGATATACGTTTGAACATCTTTATTATAATTATTATCGTCTAAAACGAAGACCACTTCGGGAAGTGAGACCACTTCCTGCTATCAGACTAGCGGTTATATTTTTTTCTTTTTCTGATAATGGTACATCAGCCAACTCTGCTAGTTTTTGATTAGCAGCTTGATTTATTATTTTACTAATATTTGCAGGCATTACTTCAGTGCTAGGTAATTTTACAGGTTGAGGTTTTCGTCGTATTAATCGCGCTAGTCTATCTTTGATTGCTGAGAATGTTTTACTAGCAACATCACCAACAGCACCAATACCTTTTTCACGAACAACATCAATAGCTTTCATTCCCAGTTGCTTTGCAATCGGTATTGCTTTTGTGGCTATCCTTCCAAACAGACCCTGAACAATATCGCCTAGTCCATCTCCGTACGTTGTTTTGTATACTGGCAATCGAGAATTTACTGCCCTGACCATGGTTGGTCCACGTTGAGTACTATGAACGATCATTTTATTATAATAACTGTATTTAATTACATACTCAATCCAGTGACTTTGTCACTATGGTAGTCATCGGCGATTTCATTAATGAGGGATCGGCGATTTCATTAATGAGGGACCGATATACATTAATATCCATAATTCCACCTGTAAATAATCGTTGACAAATATCAGCTGCTTCATTAATGATTTCTGGAGATTATTAACAGCTCGTTTTCCTCCAATGAGGATTTCTAGTCGATCAACATCAGCAAGAATGTTATTGGGACAAGTAATAAGGCCACTTCCTAAACCACTTCCAGTTGCACCAGGATCTTGATATTCTTCCTCTGTTATTTTGACTGGTTGTTGTGGTGATGGTTCTTCTTCTTGTTGTTGTAGTTCTTGTTGTTGTCGTTGTAGTCGTGGTAGTGGTTTCTGTGGTGATGTTAATTTGAGTTGTGGTGACATTGGTGATAATTCAAATTGTCGTGGTATTCGTTGTGATGCTTTTTTACTTGGTTTCGATGATGTTTTCGGTGATTCTGGATAATAAGGAAATGATTGCTCAAATGGTTTTGGAGATTGTTGCCTTTTACGTTTTTTTCCTTCCATTTCTTCTTGTTTACTTAATTGATTTAAATCATAGATTTCATTAACATAATCTTGATATAATGGATCATTAGTTTTAACTCTTTCAACATCCATACTTATGCGATATAATGCCTTTTGCCATTGTTCACGGGTTTTAATATCCTTAGCGTATTTATGTTTCATTAATTTACTTCTTTGAGCAAAACTACCCACAGCAAACTCAGCTAATTGTTGTAGGTTTTTAATGTTATTCTTAATTATTTTAACAGTATCTTCATTAAATTTATTTAACAGTTCAGTATTACTTGTAGAACTCTTTTGTTTAGGGGCTGGTGCTTCAGCGTCTTCAGGCTGAGCATCAGCAGCTGGTTGAGCTGCTTGAATATGACCAGCAATATCAACAGGCAATGTTTCAAGAGCTTTCTGTGTTGCCTCAGTTGCTGTAACAATTTTCTTTGTTGGTTCGACAATCGGTTTAAATAATTGTTCTGCACCTTCTGACGTGATTGTAGTTGTTGTTTAACTAAATTACGGACGGGTAGATATTTTCTAATTGCCTTTAGTCGCTCTCGAGCTAATCTAGCTAAATGTGGTTCTCCAATATTCATTTATTAATAATATTTATACTGGCTGTTTAATTTATAGCAGCAGAGAGGGTGAATAACCAATACTGAGTGACCAACGAAATCGCATAAAAATTTGAAAAAAATACGTCAGCGATCTGGATAACAAAACTGAGCTAACCCAAACGATTTATTATCCGTTCTCAGCCGTATGGAAATAGTCTCGGTTAGAGGCTTTGGTTTAGCGTCATTCACCTTGTTTTTTCAGCCTTCGTAGGAAGGTTTATTTTTTCAAAAATAAGGTCTCAGACAAATGGTCTGTTCACCCTCTCTGCTGCTAGTTGTCATTCCCTATTCATGATAGGTGTAGTTCGAAAGTCTGAAAACTGCAAGGAATAATTTTTCACAATGCCTGGCATGATTCTGCAAAACGCCAGGTGAAAATTTTCCACACTGCATAAATAAGTGGATGAGTGGTGGGATAGTGTATTGGTTATGCTATTGTTTCTCAATCTTAACATCACCCTGGTAGTACTTGATAAAAATAGAATAAAAATAAGAAAACAGAGAGAAGAGATATGCATTAAATAGGCAAAGATGATGGTGAGAAAATATGAATCTGGGATCGTTTCATATAATCAACATTATCTTTTTAACTGTTAGTGTCAATCACAATTCACAAAGATTGAAGATTTTAACACAGTCTAATATTCGTAAATTGTTAAATATATAAAAGTATTTAAGTTTTCTTTATTCATACACAATATGAAATTACACCACAATGAATATCTTACTATTTAATTTACTGAAAGTATTATGACAGGGCAAGTCATTAATCATCATTTAACTGGTCAGACAGATAATTCACATGTAACAGTGGGGTGATAATTCAGTTTTTAACAATATTTTTCCAACCAGCAAGATACTTTTTACAGGTTATAAATCACAATACACAAGACTTACCAAACAGCCATAGTTTCATGTACTTGCAATGATAAAATAAGCTATTGTAATCGTTTTTATGTAGACAAGTAATGTCCCATTTTTATGTCTGGAATGCAATGTTTTTGGAAACAGGAAATTAATAATAAACAAGATTTATGTCAAAACTGTCTTTATTATCATAGTAGCTAATGAACATTTATAATAAGTAATATTTATGAGCAATTATAGTCTGAAATGCTTTTCACAGCCTCTTTTCAACAAACACTAGTGCCTGACAGTGGACTGTAGACACAGCCAATTACTGTCAAAGATTTTTACATGCAGTCAAACTTGCTACAGCCACTGTATACACATATGCCAACCACCTGTATATACATGCCAAGTGTAACTGGTTGCATTGATCTGGTCAAATAAATGGTCATTTGACAAAATGTTTGACTTTGTCTTTTAATGTTATTGAAAAGCCAGTAAGCCAAGCAATTAGATCTACTTTTAAGACAATGAATGATCCAGAAGACCAGTGAACTGTATGAGATTAAAGTACTGATTCTAACCATAAATCTACTCATTTTTTGCTGATTTTTAATACAGTATTCCCTCATTATAATGCTGTTCATATAGTGTAACACCTTATAGTGACACTGCCTTGTAGCTAACATGACACAGTATTCCCTCACTAAAATGCTGTTCATGCAAACCATATAGTATAACTCCTTATAGTGAGACTGCCTTGTAGCTAACATGACAATATTCACTCACTTTAATGCTATTCATGCATGCCATATAGTGTAACACCTTATAGTGAGACTGCCTTGTAGCTAACATGACACAGTATTCCCTCACTATAATGCTGTTCATGCAAGCCATAGAGTATACCACCTTATAGTGAGACTGCCTTGAAATGAAGTATATGACACAGTACTCCATTATACTGCAGTTCAATTTTAAAGTTCAAATTTTTGTCTATCTTCTAATTCAAAAATATTTTTTTCAAAATTGCTACATGAAATTTCATTTAACTTATGTCGGCTGAGTAACAAATACAATAGGACTGGATAGCCTAATCATCTAAGATGCTTGCTGTTGCAGATCACTGTCATCTCACCTCTTTGCATATGGGTTCAAGTCTCAAGCTTGGCCAATGTGTATTTGAGAAAGCTTACCAATACCTTTTCATGGGTTGGTGTATCTCCTCTGGGGCTTTCCCCTGGTTCATCCTTCACTGGCCACCATGTATAGCTGATCATGTTCTGAAAAATGGCATTAAACTCCAAACAACCATGCCAACCGATGTGAAATATTTACATCAATTGTAATGTAATGTCTATTAATAAAATAAGATATTTGAGGATTTATATTTTCTTTTGACAATGCATAAAACCTCTCCATTAGAACTACTACTACTGCAACATCAATCAGACAAACATCAATTTATGGAGGGAGAAGTTTGCTCCTGTGTGTAGACTGAGCATTTCTTAAAAACGTCTTAAATGAGAATGAATATTAATATGAAAATGTACAACTATCCATTTCTACAGCTTCACCTGTATCATTAAACTGTTAAGAACAATAATAAATGAGCGAATGTGTTACTCTAATTGTTGGACGATGAATATTAATGAATAATTACATTTTTAAAATTTGTTTTTAAAGAATGCAGCCTTTCTACAGGTTATGCACCACTGTATCTGCTCTATTCAAGAGCAGGTCACTGCAAACTCACCCCTACTTTACAAATCGCCCCCACATTAGAGTTGTTTTTGCATTATGTATATCGTGAAAACCAGGTAAAAACTGGCTCCCACTTTATGCCAACTCACCCCCTTTCAGAGTCAACTTGCTTGTACCATAAATAATAACCTTAAAATAATATAATAACATATAATGCAATCATGATTTGTAAGTGTAATTCCACACTCAGTACCAATTAATAGGACTTGGACAATTCATACAACACAATTCTGCCAAACATAGACTAATAATTCTTCTCAATTACATACCAGAAGATATCAAAGAAACAAAAAAATCTTGGGACGAACAATGGCATTGAAAGTTCTTTTAAAACAAAGAATAAAAAAAGTGCTCTGAAATGTTCATAAACAATAATAATACATTAATTCTGTATGTGTGAGATGTAGATAGTATGATAGAAAAGAATTAGAAAAGACAAAAAATGTTGGTATAAAGCCATATCATTTTCTCACTACTGGTGGTAATAATTATTTAAACAAATTATGAATTGCTACCGGGTTAATCACTTCTACAAAAATAAATATCTCTTATCAGTTTCTATTCCAGTAGTAGTGTTGCTAACAAAAATGATTTTGTTGCATGTTGTTACAATCAGTTCTCAAAACTTTTAAAACGTATTTGTTTAATTACTAAATGCATTTCTTTTCCACTGTTTGCTCACTGACTTTAATCACCTGTAACAGTTTAGACATGTAATGACTTTAACGTTTATCACAGAAGAAAGTCTGCAATAGGGCAAGTTGACTAGAAACCCTCCATTCATTGTCTTAATTGTTTAGAATTATGACTGAAAGCATTACCAATGTTAATAATTCAGCTGACATTTCAACTGTATGGAAATGATATTTTATTCAATTATTTAGTTATTTGTAAAGTGTAATCGAGTTTTATTAAGCATGTGCCTTCCCATTTGTAAAAAAATCCAGAATCAGTGATATGTGTTAATGTAAAAATAATCAGTACATGAGTGACCAAAATAATGTTAAAAAGTCTTAAGACTTGATGTAGTAGCTTCCTGTGGTTTTCCCTCCACTAAATATACTGGCTGCCATGTATGTATTGTCTGAAAAATGGCATTAAACCAATAACACCAATAAACCTATCACATTATTTGCTATTCCTCTTGATTCATCTCATTGGTAATGTTCATTAATCTAGGTATAATAATATACAAACAAAAAAAGCAGTACCTATACAGATAGCAAAAAAAAAGTTGTTCAAGAGCATAGACAACCTAATGCAGTGAATCTAAAATATAGGGCACATTGACCTTCCTTTGTGGTATGGACGTGATGCTAAGATATGCATGCAAAGATAGTTTGATGCATTTATCGTGACCAATGATTGAGAAATAAACTTTACGAAACTGAACCAACGTCAGTGAGAGATGCATGAAATACATGTTACAGTGACCTACATTTGTGACGAGGTTGTAATACTTGCCAAGATGCATCCATCACCAAGTTCCGTAATTCTGGGTATAACAGTATTCATACAGTGTGCAAAACAACCAAAGTTTAATGCAAAAACTTGACCAAGATTGTAGAATTAATGTATGTGGATGTAGAAATTTAGCAATCATCAGCCCTTGTGCTTGTAGTTGGTGCTATACAACACTCAAAACTGCTTAGGATTTTTTTACCATATGTAGGGCAAAGTGAATCTTCCAAAAAGATTGTGAATGATTTGTATAAACGACATATTAAAGATTCTTTCAACAAAAATTCATCCTTCTGTGTCTTGTTTGTGACCAATGATAATTATAGAAGAGGAATTGGTTGATTCTCCTGGTTCAGTTGCTAAAGTGGTTTGCAGGAATGATTAATATTGTTATTATTATGATTATTAGGAAAATAATTTGTAAATTTAAATTGTATCTTACAAATGTATCAACTTAGGTTCTCTGTTCGCTATTGATAAAAATAGATTAAGTAAAATTTGAGGATAATTGTATATAGAATCATTTATAGTAATAATATCCTAAATTGAAATTTAAAACTTTTCAGTTGCTTTGTCTATGCTTATAAAATCAGCAGATTTCCAAAACATGATGTGCACACTCCTACACTCTTTCATTTCATTGCCTTGTTCTACAATATTAGTGGAATGTGAGGTCGTTAGCCAGCAAACGTTGAAATAAATGTTTCTGTTTCCAAACCTGGTGAACGTGGACGCCACCTCACTGCAGGTTCAGGTTAGTATGTTGGTTAGGTGAAGTGGTTATGTCAAAGTTAGGTGGATTGGATAAGTTACAGTTAGCTGGGTTTGTTACATCTAAGTTATCTGGGTTGATTACTTCAAAGTTAGATGGGTTGGTTACACAGAAGTTAGGTGGGTTGAGTTATTATGTTATGTTATTGTTATTGTTACTGTTGTGTCAAGTTATTGTTATGGTTATGTTAAGGTTATGTAGGTTGGTTACACTGAAGTTAGGTATGCTAGGATACAGTTAGGTGGGTTGGTTATGTTATTATTAGATGGGTTGGTTAACTTAGGTGAGCTGGTTAGATTGAAGTTAGGTGGGTTAGTTAAATTAAGTTTAGGAGGGTTGGTTAAGTTACAGTTAGCTGCTATGATTAAGTTAAAGAAAAGGCATACCACAGAGTGGAACAGGACACACATCAGACATAGGCACACATGACACCACAGCTACAGGACAGACCATATACACTGATAGACAGGACACAGCACAGACAGGTAGACAGGACACTGCACAATGGTAGACAGGACACCACTGAAATATGCAGACAAGACAGTGCATATGTTAAGTTATAATTAGTTGGGTTGGTTAAGTGAATTAGCTATGTTAATATTAGATGAGTTAGTTATGTTAAAGTTAGGTGGGTTGGTTACATTAATGTTAGGTGGGTTGGTTATATTAAAGTCAGGTGGGTTGGTTAAGCTGAAATTATGTAAAGAAAAGGCATACCACAGAGATGGTTGGTTAAGTTATTGTTAGCTGGGTTGGTTACTTTATAGTTGAGTTGGTTACACTTAAGTTAGGTGCAATGGTTATGTTAAGGTTATGTAGGTTAATTAAACTGAAGTTAGGTCATTAGGTTACAGTTAGGCAGCTTGCTTAAGTTATTGTTAGATGGGTTGGTTAACTTAGGGCAGTTGGTTAGATTGAAGTTAGGTGGGTTAGTTAAATTAAGGTTAGGAGGTTTGGTTAAGATACAGTTAGGTACTTTGGTTAAGTTAGGTTAGGTGGTTTGCTTAAGATACAGTTGGATTGGTTAAGTTAAAGTTAGGTGGTTTGGTTAAGTTAAAGTTAAGTGTGTTGGTTAAGTTGAAGTTATGTAAAGAAAGACATACCACAGAGAGAGATGGGACACACATCAGACATAGGCACACATGACACAAAGTATACAGGACAGAACACAGACAGGCAGACAGGACACTGCACAACGGTAGACAGGACACCACTGAAACATGCAGACAAGACAGTACATACGTTAAGTTATAACTAGTTGGGTTGGTTAAGTGAGTTAGCTATGCTAATGTTAGGTGATTTGGTTATGTTAAAGTTAGGTGGGTTGGTTACATTAATGTTAGCTGGGTTGGTTACATTAATGTTAGATGGTTGGTTATGTTGAAGTTAGGTGCAATGGTTATGTTAAGGTTATGAGGGTTGGTTACATTGGAGTTAGGTGAGATAGGTTACAGTTAGATGGGTTGGTTAAGTTAATGTTAGGTGTGTTGGTTAAGATGAAGTTAGGTGGGTTGGTTAAATTAAAGTTAGGAGGGTTGGTTAAGTTGCAGTTAGGTGTTTTGATTAAGATAATGTTAGATGGATTGGTTAAGTTAATGTCAGCTGTGTTGGTTAAGCTGAAGTTATGTAAAGACAAGGCATAAAACAGGCAGAGACAGGACATACAGCAGACATATGCACA
>JAECUM010042167.1:0-28502 GCA_016617855.1 Megalonaias nervosa
ATATATATATATATATATCAACGTTAATTTTGACGCATAGATGTACAGAGGAGCGGTTAGACATTTTAATACTCATGGCTTCGATAAAAGAAAACAAAATGCTCTAAACATTCTTTCTCAAATTTATACCATTTGTATATGTTTACCAGAGAAGAGAAGATTAAAGAGAGTATATAGAAAACCTTTGAAAGACACAATTTTGACTAGATCCATTGATTCAGTGCTACCAATTTATTAGTTGTATGTGTATGAAAAACATCAAGTCGTAATAATGTTTCAGTTAACAGAATGTTTAAACCACCGGTTTCTATTTTTCTTTCCTGTCTTCTCGCAAGCATTCTGGTGAGGTGGAAATAACACGTTTGCACTATTTCAAGTCCGTGAAAATGAATATTACTCGAGAATTAATATTTAACCATAGGTACTCTGTAAACGTGATTGTAGCTTATTTGAGTACAGCCTATATTACACATTTCTAATGTTTGACTGCTCTTATGCCTGAGCTAATTTCCGGTAACAGCATGTCATATTTTCAGACAATAATTTTCGTAGCACCGCTGATAATAGAGTTTGTAATTAAACAAGGCTTAGTTTGCCAAATAATACAATTATTCTAGACCCCCCACCTCCGTCTTTGTGTCTTCATAAGGCATTACATGCAGATTTTCAGTTTGATATATCAAATGCAGGAATGTTAATTAAATTTCTCTCTTAGACTAATTATAACCATTGGAAAAACAGCATAACTGTGTTTCATTTTCAATTGATTAGGAATGTAGTTTCATGACGATATGATCACTGGTTGCAAAATAATTTTAATATCAACAATAAAGTATTATGAAAACCTTGTGCAAGTTGGTGATTTCGTAGTAGAAATACTGTCAAAAGCCAGCATGACCTCTCAAAAGACAACAAAACAAACAAAGGTTGCGTCATATCCGGTCTTGTGGAGTTTTTAGTATACTTAAGAGTAGCATATATAATAATAAGAAAACAAAAAGACATAAACACAAACAAAAAGATATGTATACAATAATATAGATTTCGCTCCGGCCTTGCACCTGTTGAGTTTTCTATAGAAGCATCTACAAATGAATAATAGTTGTGGCATTTAATTGTGATTTTCTATTCAGTTTCTTTTATTGCCTTTTGCCACGAGGCCAATCATCGGTCTCTGTGCGTAAATGTGATATGTTACTCTGACCAAACTTTAATTGGTTTTCATTTTCAATTATCTGTGCTATCGTCATCAAATGTAAAGCGCCTTTCAGATCCAGATCTACTCTACACCTTCATTATAACAATTTAATCCATTGCAAATGCCTCTCTGCACTCAGTTATAAGATGTAATTCCAGTATAGCCTACGTAGCTTGTTCTATAATACCCTATATTTGATTCGAAAATTCCTCTTAACCATCTCCAATAGTGGATTTTCTACTGGCATCATGTATATGTCAATTATTTTCTTCTCTTTTTAATGATACCGAGAAACAATGTTAGCTGCTTTACCAAACAAGTAAATAAAAACACATCTCCTTCTCTATTATCGACATTCCATTTAGGCACTGTCGTAGGTGTTAGGTCGGTCACGTGATAATTATCATTCCCATGATGAAAAATCCCTGAAATCCGGGATTTATCAGTAGGCACATAAGCCCGAACATATATGGAGGATTTCAAATGGGTAATGATTTCAAATGGGTAATGATTAATTATTTAATTTATGAAACGAGTTTCATAAATTTAATATTAAATCATTACTTATTTGAGATTATTTTTATCACAGTTTTAATTTCAGTAGAAATTATTTAGATAGAAAGAAGAACGAATATTTTTGTCCAGTCTGACTGAGATGTT
Organism: Megalonaias nervosa; assembly: GCA_016617855.1. Lineage (NCBI taxonomy): Eukaryota > Metazoa > Mollusca > Bivalvia > Unionida > Unionidae > Megalonaias > Megalonaias nervosa. The sequence goes on from JAECUM010042167.1 coordinate 1,859, forward strand.
GCACCTTTCATTTGTTGCGTGTAAAATAGTCCATAAAGAATTTGAACAAGTATTAACGTTTAAAAGTAGATAATACTCTTTTCTGCAAATTATAAATTTAAAAAACAAATGTCCTTCCGAATAAACAGAACATTTTACACCGACAAAATCATTTATCAACACAGAATATCCAATGCGTGTGATGTCACATTCTTTGTATAAAGTATCGGTTAGAATGCAGTAGACGATCATTGTTTCCCCTAAAGTGTCACTTTCAAAACTAAACATTTCTTTGTTGCGATATTCATATAAAAGGAGGATTAATGGATGCATAAATTTCTGTATTTATTGTAATGTAATTTTGGCAGGATATTTTCAATATTTGATTTGGAACATTAGACTGCAGAAGACATAAATACATTTCATTTGATTCGGAATTGCATCACAGATATGTTGTGATTGGATAATGCTTTGTTAGCTAGGAGACCGGTTTATGTCCGGTTTATATTCTTCTGTGCAGAGAGAATTTATTTACTTCTATAAGTTAATATTTAAACCACGATTGGATATAGGGTTGTTCCCATGTTACAAGTAGACAACTCACCCCAACCCACACACCCGCTATCAACTGAACCAATGCCCTTAATTTGAAGTTGTTGTTCTTTTCTTGGGGTTTTACGCCATTTTTCATAGTATTATATGTTATACATGGCGTAACGAGCCCCTGGGGAGGGGTAAATTAGCCATATTCAGAAAGACGTGACCTTTCTTTTCAATTCCCTTTGGAGAGTCAATTCTAACAATGGCCTCCAAAATATTCATAGTATTGGTAAGAATAAAAAGTTCCATAAGGCGAGGTAAAGACTTTATCTCACTATCAGAGCCAATCAGTAAAGAGAAAACTGTGCAAGAATTTCATGGGCTTATTTGGACCAATCAGAATCACACTGAGTGATATGTTAACGCGTTTAATATAAAAAATATCGACCGCTCCGGTGGCCTAGTGGTTAGAGCGTCCGCCTCGGATGCGGGAGGTCGCGGGTTCGAACCCCGGCCGAGTCATGCCAAAGACTTTTAAAAATGGTACTAACAGCTGCCTCGCTTGGCGCTCAGCATTAATGTCGGCCTGGTGTGACATCATGCTACATCATGCTACATGTCTGCGGCATGATGCCCCAGTGCTAAACATCACGATAAACTGTCACACTGCAGACACCGTGGCGATATGACTGAAAAAATTTTAAAGCTACGTTTAAATATATTAATCACACACACACACACACACACACACACACACACACACACATGAAAAATATCAAACCGTACACACTATATGTAAAGTGTACAGACAATGTGATAAAACTAGAATTTAAATGATAATAAGATAGATTTAGATGGGGTCTTTTAAACATTCGTGGTTTTGCATGCACCACCATATTGGAATTCATACATAGCGGGTCTTTCAATATATGATGTTATGCATGCTCCACTCAACTTGAATATGTACAGACCGTGTCTTGTAAATAAAACGCTGCTTTGCATGCTCCACCATACTGGATTTTTTTTATACAGATTTTATAACCACAATTTTGTGATGCGACAGAATGTGCATCAGACTCCAAAAACGGTTCATGTGCTGTGATCAATACCCTCGCCTACAGTGCATGCAATTCATCCCATTCGGCGTGCTTCTGTTCGTTTTCTTGTGTTGTTTATTTCCCTTTCAGTGTGACTAATAGGATTGTTCAAGTATTTATTTACAACAACCAGTGCACTAAGTAACAGCATTAGAATCTTTTGCGTATGAACACCATTATATACACACAGGGTTGACATTTTCAAACAATAATGCAGTGAAGCAATACAACCCGCATATGCTGTCAGTTGACCCGCTGTGTCCTAAGCACATTGCACTGATTTCCTCGGCATAATATAGTCATCAGCGTGTTACAAGTGTCGTTAATACCAAACCAAACTAATAATAGAACGGTTCTAGCCATTCTCATTCATTGTTATCATATATCTTGCAGCGACTTAGGGACATCTGTGAGAATTAAGTATGGGAAAGAATTATTTATCGGCAGCCAATTTTGTTTTAGCCTGTGCTATGTGATGTTTGTCGCAAACAGCTAGACTGCTGTACTTTCTTGCAGTAAGGATATGTTATAAGGAGAGGCTTTCATAACTAATAGATTTATGATACTATAATCTAGCAGAGTATGATCAGATGCATCCTTGTGTAACATATATTTGAAAATAAGCCAAAGCAGTCAAACATATCGGGTCATTCGGACCACCTCGGCTATTATGCGTCATAGGTATGTCGAGACAGTAAAGATAAGAAAACATTACTCATTATATTTCTCCGCAAAAAGTGTATTATGTTTGGACCACCTTAGCTGTTTCTACATCTCCTAGGACTAATTTTAAAAATTTAGTAATGAGAAAATAGTTATATTCATTCGCAACTTCTCGGTCAATCTTTGTTTCGTAAATGCCTTTGGTGGTTCGAATGACACTTAATGGCTGCTATCGGCATACATTCATGGATTGACCACACAATTGTGAATGTTTCCGAGTAAAATCCGAAAATAAACGGAAAATATTTTAAAAACTTCAATGTCTTTTTAAGGGAATACATCAAAACTAAAAGCATATCACTGATAGATACATTGTAACAAATTTAAGGCAGAAGGCGTTGCTAGTCGATGTGTCCCTTCATCGCAGTATGATAAAAGATTTCAGTTCATTGAAGTATCCACAAAATAGCAAAACATGATTGACAAACATGGCCACTAATTAAATTTTATTGAAAATTATTACTACATCTTATACTTAGTCTTTCATATGCAATTCACCATTACTTTCGACTTCAGTAATATTTTTTACACTAAAACGAAAGTAATTGACAGACAAAATCCACGATATTATCACAAGGTTTTTTATTAGACCAAACTTCATGTACCTTTTCTATCCACTACCTAACAAACTGTTTTGAATAAAAGTAAGACTACTTTAATTTTTTGGGGCCCCGCGTGGCCGAATGGTCTAAACGCACTACCGATCACTGATGTCTTCCCTCTGTCCGACTGGGTTCGAGTCTCGGGCTCGGCCAATGTGGGTATATGAGATAACTTGCCAGTAGCTTCCCTTCATTCGGTGGTTCCTATAGGGGTTTTCCCGGATTCCTCCCTCACCAGTTATACTGGCCGCCATGTATGGCCTATCTTGCGTTGAAAAATGGCGTTAAACCCAAAACAACAACATAAACGTAAGGTAATTTGTCTCTTGAATATTGAAGTGTTCGTGATACCAGACTTTAAGAAAAATAGTATGTGTTCTAAGGACACATTTTGATTTTATTTTCCTTTTGCAGAAATAATATACAAGTCGAAACTACTTTTACGATTTAAACTGATGTTTTTCTCTATAAATTGTTAGAGCCGCTTGAGACTCACTGAATTATTCGTCGAATATTCTTTGATAACTCGTCGTTACATTGTGTCCTGTCTTCTGAAAAACTAGCATGTACAAAGCCTGGAATGTCTTCAAGATTGAATTGATTACGTCGGTATAGAAATGTCATGAATGCTTGACGACAATTATAAAATTTCCCCTATGTTCGATAATCAGAGGTTCCATATGTACTGACACGAAAAAGTATCAGCTCTAGTCAGTTATAACTGGTTTTCAGAACTGAGACATCGGGTCTTGCAAAAAGTAGCAGGGGTCGTAGTTATCAAACAACGATTCAACCAACTTCTATTGATATAATCGGGGTTTGCTCATATGATCCTTTCATGAGAAAATAGTTTAATCTTTAGACATGTATACCATGAATATCCAGACAGAAAGCAATTTATTTAATTAAATGTCGTTATATGTCTATCAATCAACTAAAATTCTCTTCATACAATGAGAATAACGTCACACCTTAGTGGTCATATCTAATTATATCAGAAGATATTGCGTACCGTGATCATACTATATCGCTCAAGCAAATGTTTATTCGTATGTTCCCTCAGTGTTCGAAAGCAATGTCGGTCTAAGAACCAAGAAAGACTTTATTAACATATTGAAACTATGTTTTCTGCTGGTTATTCTCGTTTCATACGGTATTTTTAGTGAAAATGGAATTAGAAAAAGTAGAAAAAATGTACTAAAAGTATATTCCCTGTTTGAAACTCAGATAGGATTTTATCGTTCATTACGAATTATAACATATATGCTTTGTCTGCTCAGACGCATGCGAGTACCTATGTATACGTGAATTGTATCAAAAGTGAAGAATATGTTCAGATCAGGGAAGGATATAGCGAAGCAGAAAGATAATATAGTATAGAAGAACAAGCTTTCATTTTAGCTCCTATTTCATTTACATCTGTTATCATGCAATACAACCTTTTAGTCCAAACAGTTTTCTTTTTTTTTTTTTTGGTTGGGTTGAAAATTTCCTAACAGAGATTAAATCCTCAACAGTTGTGTGCTTTCAAAATAGCAGGTCTTCGATATTTTTCAAATGGAGCTTTCAAAATGCACCTGATTCATGATATATAACACAAGCAAAGAAATTAAAAACGTTTGAAAACATGATATTTTTTGTTCAGTTTCAATATAACGCCATTGGAGTTTATGTTAATAAAAGATTAGATATCTGTCAGATCAATTAACGCATAAAAAGTCGGCCAAATCAGTTAAGAAAATATCTCATGTTTGTTTAAACATTTAAATAAGAGCAAATTATATCCCGGATATATCATTGCTATAGTAGTAATTATAGGCTATTGGGTGACTAATAAGCAAATTAAAGAATTATTTCAAAGAAAATGTGTCGGCTGCAAATATATAATTTGATTTGTGCATGGCTGTCTGTTTCTAGTTCTTTTGGTTTAAGCCGCTTGGTTTCAATGTTCAATGAAACTCAAAGACCTACTTAGGGAAAATTTAAATCATCAGTATCTAGTCAAATCAGCAACCATCTTAGAACTAAAGCAGCAGCTGAATTCAGTTTCCACAGAGGAACAATTGCAAACGTTTTACTCTAAATTAAATAAGGATCAACAAAGACTCTCTGCAAAGCTAAACAAAGTCAGAGAAAGAAAATTTAGAAGTCATGATCTGCAACCAAATCACTGTTGTGAAGAAATTTCAACCGACGAAATTTCTTCTAAAAGCAAAAGAAGAAAAATTGCCGTAAAAGAAAGAATCGTAAGCACTCTACAAAAAAAAAAAAAAATTAATTTAATTGTTACTAACACAGTGGTCAATATCTCAAAGGTAGAACTTACGGAGGCAGAAATAAAACTTTTATCGAAGGGTTTGATTTTCTGTCCCCGCCAAAAGACATACGATAGAGGTAAGCTGAGAAAGGACACCAAAGAATTCAGCCGTCGACTAAGACTCAAGGCCCATTTTGTCTTACATCCAATAAATGAATAAGAATAAGTATTCAATGCAGTAAAGAGAAGGTACAATGAATTTGAGCAAAACGTCGCACTGATGTGATTGCCTTTTATTTTCGGTCTTAGTTTCTATCTTCACAATGGGGAGGGGGCTACTAGACGCTGTTGAACTTTTGAATATCACTGGTGTTCTCGTATTGCAATATTTTTACTTCTGTCATTTTAATGCCAGCATTAAATTGGAATCACTCTGATGAAATACTCTTTTCTTGTTCATGTGCCGCAGATATCCAGGGGTACATGGGGTGGGGGTGGGCAGACCAGGCACCCGTTCCCACCCACCCAGTTACCCTCCACAAAAATGAGCGTTAAACAGCCAGAACATTTCCCTGAGTAAGTTTTCTTTACAGTAAGACTGTTTAAAAGTTTGAATTGGAAACACTTGAGTACCCATTGGACGTTCTGACCCATAAACTCCTCGTCTATCTGTATACGTCCCCTATACGCAATATTTCTGGATCCACCAGTAGATACTTGCAGACAACTTCACCTCCCACAAAATAAAACAGTTACACTAAATCTAATAGCTGTATTGCACAATTGAGAATAAATAACTTCAATTTAATTATTAACTTACATTCTGAGTGCTCTAACGCTATAATTCATATTGATATCGGGTAAGGCTGCTTTCCCAGTGAATAAGAAAGAACGTATTTGCTCATAGGAGCATGACATATGTCCCAAAAACTACATGCATATCCTTTCCACCATGAATATAAGACACAATACAGAAACGTAGTGCAGCAGCAATCGGATTCATATTTCTAAACCAGAAAACATGATCAAAGATGGTTAATGTCTGAATTTTCGTCATATCGATTTCCATGTAAACCGTCTTGTATCAGTAATACTTTTCTGCAAGAACGTTCTTTATCTTCTCAAACCAATGGATGTCAAGATTTAGAAAAATTGAGATTGAACGATTCACACTCTATGACGAGACATCATCGAAATAAACCTTTGCTCTCTAAAATATATAAAAAGGGTTGTAATTTAAAGAGCACTTGTGAACGAGCCTGTCAGCATAAGCAGCATTTGTAAATAGGCAGTCTGTCAGCATTAGTAGTACATGTGAATGAGCACATGTCAAAAATTCCAATTTAGGTGGGGCTGCTTATATAGCCAGAGGAATATGGGGTAAACAAATGAACAAACTGACCTTGTACTCATCTCATTCATCTGGGAATAATATTTTTTAGATAATCAAATTGACCGAATTCGACTCCTTGTATTAAAAAAGGACATATTTCTTTGATAAATAGATCCACCAGAAACGTATCCCTACTGAGGAGATGTTGTTAACAGAATTAGCTAGGTCTAAACAAATGCGATTTACGGCGCCTTCAATTTCAAATCTGTTTTAATGCCTAATTTCCTTAACGTGTTCCTTAAATTTAACTGCATGGCAAGTTCTAAGGTATTTGTATGAGATGTTTGTGTCCATAATACTTTCCTTTTAAAGATATCAGTACACTCATTTTTTTAATTTTTATGTCGGGGGCTTTTGATCTGAAAGACTAGCGTATGATTTCAAACTGTATCATACATTCTATTAGACTGGTATGATTTAAAACTGTATCATCCATTCTATTAGGCTGGTATGATTTAAAACTGTATCATACACTCTATTAGACTGGTATGATTTCAAACTGTATCATACATTCTATTCGACTGGTATGATTTCAAACTGTATCATACATTCTATTAGACTGGTATGATTTCAAACTGTATCATACATTCTATTAGACTGGTATCATTTCAAACTGTATCATACATTCTATTAGACTGGTATCATTTCAAACTGTATCATACATTCTATTAGACTGTCTTTTGCTTGTAAGATGCTGATGTGTTTAATTCAATATTGTCTGAGTTTACAACTAACTAACTAACTAAAAAACTAACGAAATCGTAACCATAACGAATTACAAGTGAAATAATATCGTAATTTAAAATTATTGCAACGAGAGAGAGAGAGAGATCCTAAAAGACAGACTGAGGAATATTACACGTTTGGGCGTTTAATGAAATTATTTTTTGTCACAGAAAAATGCAGTAATTTGGACACTATTTCTTTGACTTAATAAGTAAAGTTAAATTGTCTAGGGCACTCGTAGGTAGAGAAAGAAACATGTTTTTACACCAGGAACACTATATATAAATATATATATATATATATATATATATATATATATATATATATATATATATATATATATATATATATATATATATATATATATATATATATATATATATATATATATCATCAGCTTTGTCATCTTTATATTCTTCCGTAGACTTAAAGACCTAATAATGTTTCCTTACCTTAAATATTTACAGCATGTTTTCTGTTCTCTGATTTCGTGGTGTTTGTTTTTATTTTGTAATCATATCATTATATATGTTTTTAAGTGTTGTCAAATGTTGTAAAGCGCTTAGAGCTTCTAAAGATTAGGCGCTGTACAAAGTCATCATTGTTATTATTATTATTATTATTATTATTATTATTATTATTATTATTATTATTATAAATAATTTTATGGTTGGACTAGAATTAAAATCGCTGAGGCAGTATTTCATCCTGACAAATATTTACGTTGCATTTTTATTTGAAGGAAAAAAAAGTCCACACCTGTGCACCAAAGTGGTGAGAAAAGACAGCAGACAGCCAAGTTACGTTGAGGGCCCGAAGAGGCTAGGCAGAGAGAGAGAGATAGATACGGCAACGCTGGCCTGTCACCAACGGTGAGTTGGAAGAGACCAGAAGCAACCAGGTTATGCTGACATGCAGGCGATTTGAGTTCGATCCATAACTCGATTCTATGACGAAATTTGTTTTATCTGTACAACAGAACGGCTAAATGCATTTCGCATAAATTTGGTAATTCTATTTCTAATAGGAAGTGTATTATCCAAATGTCATGTTCAATTTCATTTTGTTTATGTAATTAATTAAATTGTTATATTGTATATACGGGGGCTAGAGTTGTTCAATTCTATAATTTTGCTCAGATCTCTCTTATTCTATCCATTAATTTTATATTTTATGTTATTATTTATTTATGTTATTTATGTTGTTATTATCCGGGCAATAGCACCGTGGTCGATCGTCGGTTAGATAATGATAACCAAAGCATCACAGAAGTGGGGAATCATCACATATCACTAGCGCCCTAACAACAAGAAAGAACCACCGACCCACGGGAAGCTACTATCAAACTTTCTCAAATGCCCATTTTGGCTAAGCCGAACTCGAACCCACGCGGACAGATGTCAGATACAAGTGACCTGTGGGCGCCTTGGACCACTCGGCCACCCGGGGCTCCTAAAGAAAAAGCGAGATAGAAGTAAACAAAAATAGAAAAATAAAATAAATAAATAAATAAATAAATAAATAAATAAATAAATAAATAAATAAAAAAAAATAAAGCAGACGTCAAAAGGAAACCACCTTTATGTATTTTCTCTGTATATCCTTGGAACCTCCACATACTGGAGGAGAGGATTCAAGGGAGCAAGCGGTCTTCAAAATCAACGAGTAGAACATTTTATTGTCTTTCTAAGACTGGAGTCATTTTATAGGAAAGTTTTATTTACATAAGAATAAAGGACAACAGCCTCTCGAGAAGTTTATTTATTTATTTATTTATTATTTTGGTATTAAAGTATTCATGGTCTAGTTTACCTTTTTCTTGGATGACTTAAATTCAGGTATTTTCCCCATTGACGTGAAAGCAATTGTCAGTGCAGAACGTACGGATTTATTGTGTCTAGTTTATGTTATTCTTCAGTTAAGGAAGCTGAATATCCCATTAGGGAGATACATTACTTTTCTGTACCACGGTTGGTATATCCCCTGTCTGGTTGCAAACTGACCCTGAGAGAGAGATTGATTGATTCATCTTCTTTTATTCCTCCATTTTCTGAAGATTTTAAGACAAAGTATAAAAATTCCATGTAATATATAGAATCACAAAAATAGTGTATTTGTTACTTATGAAGTCCTCTGAATTACTTTCTAATAGCAAACTAATAAATAAATTAATATCATTATTAACTAGACAGATTACAATACGTTACTGCTTTTAAAAACATATCTACAGAAGGAATTTCGTTTGTCTCATTCCACTATGTCTCTGGACTTGTGAATGATGGTGGTAAATGTTAAGTCGAAGCAACCAAAGGATAAAGAGACAGACAGACAGACAGACAGAGAGACAGAGACAAAGACGAGGGGGGGGGGATACGGCGATTCTAACCTGTCACCAACATTGAATTTGGACGGTCCAGCAAGCGACCAGGTTATGCAGGCATGCCTGACAATTGTGTTCGATCGCTCACTATTTCGTAATCAAATTTGTCTGATCGGTATGAACAAAATGACTTATTAACATTTTCATAAACTTGGTAATTGTTCTAAGAGAAGTGTTCCTTCAAATGCTATGTTCAATTTTATTTTACTTACATAATTGATTAAATTGTTATATTGTATATACGGCCACTCGTGTTGTTCTATTCTATATCTCTGCTCAGATCTTCATTTATTCCATCTATAAAATTCATTTTTTATTGTATTATTTATTCGAACCGGCTAATAAAACCGTTGTCGATTATCCTAAAGATAATGATAACCACGACCACCACCACCACGACACAAAACCGGATGCCTTTTTGCTTGTTTATTTTACTTTTGTTATGGTGTAGGGGTTGGCGAAAACATTTCCGGCAAATTATTACACCGACATACATCCGAAGCATACGTTTGTCTCGCAGAAATAGCAGAAGTACTTCGAATTAGATTCTGCTTGTCCGTTTTCACGGAGAGAAACATCGAGTCCAATTTGAATTTTAATATTAGCAATTGTTAGCAGTCTTTATTGTAAATGTAATATCTATGTATGTAATATCTATCAGGCCAAAATAATTTCTGTGACTAGATTATTTTATTTATTTTTTTTTTCTAGTGATAAAAGCCAGTTGTAGTATAAACTAAATAGATCAGTTAGAGTTGGGAGAAAACCATGAAGTCTTTGCAATTGGTTTAAATAAGCAGCTGCAACTGACCCATACGAAGTACGCAATTTCCACTCGAATTAAATGACTTCTTCACTCATATAAGAAGCCAGTCTAGGAAATGTTAAACGCACGTGCCATGTTTGTGTATAATTATGTCTATATGTTCTTCTAATCAGACGAGTAAATTCTGTGTGTACGCTAGTCTCAATATGCCTCTAATGATGAATTATGGACAATTGTTTCCGTTGTCATCAGGGCAAGCCCCTTGCTAATGAAGGTTGAAAAAGTCCGAAATGCTAAACAGAGTTCATGCCATTGACAAAATACGTGGCGGAGAGAGCGATGTGTGAAGTAAATTAAGTAAAGTACATTATTAGCAATGGCAGAGGGCACATTGTCTGTAGAGTTAAGCAAAAGAATATATTAGTCATTAAGTTTGAGAACCAAATGTATATCGTTAATAATTTGGAATATTCTTCGAAAAGAATAATTGGGATAGTATATTAGTTCACCTTAGTCAACCTCAGTTATACTTCTGGATTTTATAGAAAAGCAACGTGTGAATTAGCCTCTACTATCTGTTTCAATACGAATGTACCAATGAAAAAATCAGGACTTCCTAACAATGTTTTTACTTCAAAAAGAGTCTCCCAAACCGTGGATATGGTTACTTCCATTGAAGGTGGACTGGATATCCAGGAGAAGTTCCAAATTACACAGGCTCTATTTTAGGTGACTATATTTAATGAAACGTGCGCTTCGACAATTTGTCTATTAGTGTATGAACAAGTCTAGATAGATAGATAGTTAGAAAAATAGATAGATAGATAGATAGATTACAATACATTTTTACAATCGATCTTGCTTTTAAAGTGGGATTTAGCATCTGTAAGGGTGCAAATTTCTGTCGATCTATGGAGAGCACATTAATGTGGGCAGGTGAACGATTAAATAGATTTATGGGGACCGTTGCGTGTTAAATCGCCATAATGCACGGATTGATAATGGTTGTGTCGCGGGAGTAAACGATTCTTAATTAAGCATTCGTTTATTTAACAATCAGACAGACTGGAAGGTAAAGGTTAACTTCGAGGTTGTATCGGAAAATGTCAGATTTTGAAATTCTGCAGGATCAGTTATTTGGGAATCTCGAGGTCAGGCAGACTACAATTTTGGCGCCTAGTTATAAAAGGCGGGAGATATATTTAATCCGGATTGGTTACGCTAAATAAGGGACGTGGTTCCCACACGGAATTCCTTGGTTTTAATATGTCCCATCGCAAAATTTTAGTCACTCTGCGTTTGTCTGCAAGAGAATACAAATGTAGGAGACTCCTAGTTTGAATTTAGAAGAAATTCACTCGTAAATAATTATCCGAGGGATCGGATGTCTGGAAAGTCGATGGACACGATTTTGGTAGTAGAAGCGAGCAAATCTTGAAAGCACAAGGTATTTGCGCCAGTCTCATGTAATCCGTTGATACCAATATAGCGATTTGTTTGATTTATTTCCTTATATTTGCATGAATATATTTGTTTAAATTCGTAGATCAATTTTCTTGATATGAATACAACTGTATGAGTTCGTCTATCTGAATCCGTACAATGATATTCTTCATATAGGATTGACGAATTGTTTGAATGTGTCGTCTTGATTGTTATAGGAAAATATGTATCTAAGAATTTCATGCCTTACCTTAGCTGATATGAGTTACGAGAATCCTTGTGAATTCACCGACCTTGGATGATTTCACGTACGATAAAGACTTGAGTGCGTATTGACTGAAATTAACGTTGTTAAATCATGAAGTGAGATTTAATATATGCTGGAGACTTGAATGTGTGTATTCGCTAAAAATAACGTAGTGAAGCCATGTAATTAATTTCATTCATTCATTTGTGTAATTGAGACGAGAACGGAACTGTTATGTTTCGGGTGATGATAATGTGAGTCAGGTTGAAATAGTCGTTAGGAAGTACATTAATCTGATGAAACTAGGTTTGTTTATGGTCTGCCATGTTTGGCTTGACCAGATAAACTTTGGTATCTGTTTGAATTCCGATAGAACGATATCTGACATAACGAGAGGGGAGTAATGATCTATTCCCAGTAGGATATCTGACAGAAGATTTAGGTTGTTTCTCTGTTTGTTTTGGAAGGTGAAATAGCTCCACGGGACGTATCCACGTACCTACCTATCCAAGTATCTACGTATCTACGTACTTACATATCCACCTACCCACATAAAGTTCGAGGGCCGAAAGAGGCGAGACAATAGAGAGTTTGGAGAAGAGAAAATAGAAGTGGAAAAGATCAAGAAGAACATCCACTGTGAAGTTGGAATGAACCGGAAATAATCAGTTTATGAAGTTGTACAAGGTAATTATTTCCATTGTTCACTCGATTCTATGATGAACCAATTCTATCACTTAAAACAGATCGCATATTCATATAAGTATATTTGTGTTTGATATTCGGTGAATGATTTATTTCAAAAGAAGTGTGTCTTTCTAATGTAATGTATTGTCACAGTTGTTATGCAATTGATTAAATTGTTGTTTTCTCATGTACGGGGCTCGTGTCATTCTATTTTATATATCTGTTCAGAACTCTATCTATTCCACCTATAAGTTTCACACTTTATATTAATATTTACTCGATCCGGGTGATAACACCGAAGGCTATCACCCTCTAGACAACGATAATCTAATAAAGCAGACACCTTGTAAGAAGGTACAATCCGTCAATCAATTCCACCAACGAAACAACCCACCCCCAACACAGTGGGGACTTCGTAGCAGCATCCCAGATATCTAGGAGTCATGTACGTCAAAGTTATGCGTCTTCATTGCCTTTGTAGGTGAACATAAGGCAGACAATAAACGACTACGCTTCTCGTAGCAGGAATAGGGAATCTAAGCCATAATTATAATTAACTCCCTCTGAAATTGCAACATGTTTAAGCACCCACAAAATTATATTGAATTATGTAGTATATATGCGAATAAAATATGTATTAATATTTTATACCCTTCTCTTGGCATTGGTAAACGGTGATATTTTATTTTTAAGTATGGTAATTCTTATCAAAATCGTCTTTCCATTTCTTACAACATGCGACAACAAATATTGTAGGTTAAACTATTCGTATTTATTATTAAATTGTATTCTTTTTCAACAGATTTAGCTTTAGTTTTCATTTTAGGTCTAAGGCATCACCCGATTTATGCAACATGCATGTATGTATGTATGTATGTATGTATGTGTGGACGATGAATGGATGGATCGATGGATGGATTGATCGCCGAATGGATGGGTGGATATGTATTAATCGATCTTATATAACAACAAATAAAGAACATTCCTACAACAAGGATGTCACTTCAGGTACCCCTCAGTTGAACTGACATCAAGGCGTGTAATTATGGGTGTGTGAAATATATTAGCAAACGAAAATGGTATGGTTTATAAGAAATATATGTGCAAACAAAACGGTGCATTTCCCATTCATATATATATATATATATATATATATATATATATATATATATATATATATATATATATATATATATATATATATATATGATGACTAAAAAGCTTCGATCGGGGGCATCTGAGTTTCAGAATACTCTTATGGATACATCCCTTTTCCACTTTTTCGTCAGCAGGTCTGTATTGGTAAACAAAACATGCACATTCATGTAGTAGACGCTTTGGGTTTTGCTTTATTTGATTTGTTTGTGGATGAACTAAAGAAGCTGCTTCGTCTATTTGAAAGTAGAGATGAGAAAGTGAACAATGTGGACGCGTTTACTGATTCACAATTGAAACTTTCAAATAAGCAAACGAATGAGCGTTGTATTTGAAATATCCACAACAAATGCAACAGCTGCAGTATTGAAATGCCATTCGGACCATTTAAACGGTTATTCAAAGAAATGCTCGTAAATTTTCGTAAATGGAATTGTTCAGACTATGACCAGTGCACTCTGGAGCATATACAAATAGCATAGAAAGCATATTGAGGCCAAGGGCTATCGCATATTTATCAGAGACGTACCATTGTTTAAGTCACAGTATTCAATTTTTTTTTTTAAATGCAACTGAAGGGTTTGGTAGAAAAGTATGGGCCTCAGAGCCAATAAGCCAAGACGACGAAGAAATTGTATTTCTGCTGGCTGAATGGGCTGTCACACACCAGCTGCTGCTGCCAGGTTCATCACTGATGTCGCTACTATCTTTGCGGTTGAGGATTACGCCAGCAACACTGTGAATCCATGGTGCATTAGTATTAAATCCATCCTTGTCACGATTAAGTGGCTTAACTAGATGAGTGCTAATTACAATGTCTGCTTGAATGCCAGCGTGACCAAGGTTTTGTAACACCGCTACGATTCTAGGAATCATATTTGTCAAAAGTTGTCGAGCGCCTTGTCTGGTGTGCATGTGGGTGGGATAAGTACCACGTGATTTGTCACCTCGCCACTACGCTTTTGAAATTTGAATTCTGGTACTTCCGATTGTTGTGTTTTTGTACGAACATACACAACCGATTCAGCAACGACAACAGATGCGACACGACTCCGACGGTTTTGTTCGTACTCGTCTAATACCGCAAGCAAGTCAATTTTTCTTTCATCTCTGGGTATTCGGATATTATGTTCACGTGCAAATTGTTTTAGATGCTGCACCTTTGTTTTATTTGCAATTCTCTTACTGTTGTTGTTGTTTGTGGTGCAGTGACAACCGGTGGTGTTGGCGGATTCAGTACAAATATGGAATCTTCTGCTTGGTATTACTGTCAACAACTTGGCGATCAACTTTTTAATCGGTTGCCCAAATGGCACTGATAAAAAGGCAATGTGTATAGGAATATGGCCAATTTTCCCCATATAGGATCGTTACAAATGAAATTAAGAGTAATCAATGGAAATGCTGGTCTCCAAACTAATAGAAAGTTATCCAACCACAACATTATTCCAAATCATATAATGCAAACATCCGGTCACAAATCAGTTACTAACTACATCCAAGTGAATGCAAATCAGTACCAGCAAATTTTCTCAAGTCTTAGCAATGCTTCTACATCTAGCACAGTTTCTACATCCAATATTACGACTGAGATGTTGTTTCTTCGACCAAATCCGGTACTGCATCTATGGTGAATTTCCATGGTGGAAACGTTTGCATGGAAATATTATAAACATCCACATGCAAATTCATGTATATGACGCTTCAGCCATTCCTTACAGCTGACTTAGCAATTTGACCTTTGTAACAACACACACATTTCCAGCGGTGGTCCAATTTTGAAAAATCCCGTTAGTAACAAATGTATTGATTAAGAACATTTGCTCTTTTTATTGCTTCTTTTTTATTTACAATTACACTTACAGCCGCGTTTTGTTTTCAGCCTCTTAAATACTGCTTCAACTCGCGTTTGAGACTAATCTTTCACGCGCAATAATTGCAAAGGTGCAACATCTACGCTCGAATAGAATGAAGGTATCGACGTGTTTTTCTTACTGTTTCTTTCCACTCTAAATAAAACCTGTGATAAAGAAAATCTACGATATTGAATAAGACTGTCATTTGATGATTTCTTCAACCTGGAAATCATCTCTCTCTCTTTCTCTCTCTCTCTCTCTCTCTCTCTCTCTCTCTCTCTCTCTCTCTCTATATATATATATATATATATATATATATATATATATATATTACAAATGACATGGCTTTTAAAGTGTTGGTATAATGTAATTTGATATACCAATACTAATAGTATGTCAAATTGTGATACGCCCATGGCACGATAATACGCATATATAAACATTCTCGCGACCTTGTGCGGTTGATTCTAGATCAGTGATGAATTTCCACACATTGATCATTAATGACGTATGAAAGTAACGACAAAAAGTATTAATAATCGAAGTTGTCTAAATTAATTTAATATAGTATACATTTTCATAGCAATCCTTTCTGCTTTCTGTTCCGCCCTCCCGTCTCATTCATAACGGACAAACTACGCAGAAATGTGGAGTGAGAGAGAAAAGGAAGTTGGGCTGGATTAAAACCTTGAAATAGAAATTACACAAAGTAACCTACAAGAATATGGTTCGTCGTAACGATATGTGTGCACCTTCCATGGGATTTATCTACAGCGTTTATCAATGATACAAAGTTGCAAACCATGTCAACATTATACGGCAAATTTCTCCGTTACGGTGTACATATACTGTGATGTATTTAATGTTTTGTTGTTGTTGTTGTTGTTGTTTCTTAAACATATTATAATGTTCTAAAAATCGATTATTATTAATTAAATATGAAAATGTCCAAAGGACTCTCTCTCTCTCTCTCTCTCTCTCTCTCTCTCTCTCAGAATAATCGTATACAGATACGGGCTAAAATCTATCAAACGACGAACATAGAGGAATTTCGTTTGTGTCATCCCGCTATGTCTCTGCACTTGTGAATGATATTAAAAGTTAAGTCAAAGCAACCAAAGGAGAGAGATAGAGAAAGAGAGAGAGAGAGAGGAATACGGCGATTCTAACCTGTCATCAACAATGAATTTGGAGGGACCGGCAAGCAACCAGGTTGTGCAGGCATGCCTGACAATTGAGTTCAATCGCTCACTATTTCGTAATCAAATTTGTCTGATCGGTATGAACAAAATGACTTATTAACATTTTCATAAACTTGGTAATTGTTCTAAGAGAAGTGTTCCTTCAAATGCTATGTTCAATTTTATTTTACTTACTTAATTGATTAAATTATTATATTGTATATACGGCCACTCGTGTTGTTCTATTCTATATCTCTGCTCAGATCTTCATTCATTCCATCTATAAAATTCATTTTTTATTTTATTATTTACTCGAACCGGCTAATAAAACCGTTGTCGATTATCCTAAAGATAATGATAACCACCACCACTACGTCACAAAACCGGATGCCTTTTTACTTGTTTATTTTGCTTCTTTTATGGTGTAGGGTTTGGCGAAAACATTTCCGGCAAATTATTACACCGACATACATCCGAAGCATACGTTTGTCTCGCAGAAATAGCAGAAGTACTTCGAATTAGATTCTGCTTGTCCGTTTTCACGGAGAGAAACATCGAGTCCAATTTGAATTTTAATATTAGCAATTGTTAGCAGTCTTTATCGTAAATGTAATATCTGTGTATGTAATATCTATCAGGCCAAAATAATTTCTGTGACTAGATTATTTTTTATTTTTTTTTCTAGTGATAAAAGCCAGTTGTAGTATAAACTAAATAGATCAGTTAGAGTTGGGAGACAGCCATGAAGTCTTTGCAATTGGTTTAAATAAGCAGCTGCAACTGACCCATATGAAGTACGCAATTTCCACTCGAATTAAATGACTTCCTCACTTTTATAAGAAGCCAGTCTACGAAGTGTTAAACGCACGTGCCATGTTTGTGTATAATTATGTCTATATGTTCTTCTAATCAGACGAGTAAATTCTGTATGTACGTTAGTCTCAATATGCCTCTAATGATGAATTATGGACAATTGTTTCCGTTGTCATCAGGGCAAGCCCCTTGCTAATGAAGGTTGAAAAAGTCCGAAATGCTAAACAGAGTTCATGCCATTGACAAAATACGTGGCGGAGAGAGCGATGTGTGAAGTAAATTAAGTAAAGTACATTATTAGCAATCGCAGAGGGCACATTGTCTGTAGAGTTAAGCAAAAGAATATATTAGTCATTAAGTTTGAGAACCAAATGTATATCGTTAATAATTTGGAATATTCTTCGAAAAGAATAATTGGGATAGTATATTAGTTCACCTTAGTCAACCTCAGTTATACTTCTGGATTTTATAGAAAAGCAACGTGTGAATTAGCCTCTACTATCTGTTTCAATATGAATGTACCAATGAAAAATTCAGGACTTCCTAACAATGTTTTTACTTCAAAAAGAGTCTCCCAAACCGTGGATATGGTTACTTCCATTGAAGGTGGACTGGATATCCAGGAGAAGTTCCAAATTACACAGGCTCTATTTTAGGTGACTATATTTAATGAAACGTGCGCTTCGACAATTTGTCTATTAGTGTATGAACAAGTCTAGATAGATAGATAGTTAGAAAAATAGATAGATAGATAGATAGATTTCAATACATTTTTACAATCGATCTTGCTTTTAAAGTGGGATTTAGCATCTGTAAGGGTGCAAATTTCTGTCGATCTATGGAGAGCACATTAATGTGGGCAGGTGAACGATTAAATAGATTTATGGGGACCGTTGCGTGTTAAATCACCATAATGCACGGATTGTTAATGGTTGTGTCGCGGGAGTAAACGATTCTTAATTAAGCATTCGTTTATTTAACAATCAGACAGACTGGAAGGTAAAGGTTAACTTCGAGGTTGTATCGGAAAATGTCAGATTTTGAAATTCTGCAGGATCAGTTATTTGGGAATCTCGAGGTCAGGCAGACTACAATTTTGGCGCCTAGTTATAAAAGGCGGGAGATATATTTAATCCGGATTGGTTACGCTAAATAAGGGACGTGGTTCCCACACGGAATTCCTTGGTTTTAATATGTCCCATCGCAAAATTTTAGTCACTCTGCGTTTGTCTGCAAGAGAATACAAATGTAGGAGACTCCTAGTTTGAATTTAGAAGAAATTCACTCGTAAATAATTATCCGAGGGATCGGATGTCTGGAAAGTCGATGGACACGATTTTGGTAGTAGAAGCGAGCAAATCTTGAAAGCACAAGGTATTTGCGCCAGTCTCATGTAATCCGTTGATACCAATATAACGATTTGTTTGATTTATTTCCTTATATTTGCATGAATATATTTGTTTAAATTCTTAGATCAATTTTCTTGATATTTATACAACTGTGTGAGTTCATCTATATGAATCCGTACAATGATATTCTTTATATAGGTTTGACGAATTGTTTGAATGTGTCGTCTTGATTGTTATAGGAAAATATGTATCTAAGAATTTCATGCCTTACCTTAGCTGATATGAGTTACGAGAATCCTTGTGAATTCACCGACCTTGGATGATTTCACGTACGATAAAGACTTGAGTGCGTATTGACTGAAATTAACGTTGTTAAATCATGAAGTGAGATTTAATATATGCTGGAGACTTGAATGTGTGTATTCGCTAAAAATAACGTAGTGAAGCCATGTAATGAATTTCATTCATTCATTTGTGTAATTGAGACGAGAACGGAACTGTTATGTTTCGGGTGATGATAATGTGAGTCAGGTTGAAATAGTCGTTAGGAAGTACATTAATCTGATGAAACTAGGTTTGTTTATGGTCTGCCATGTTTGGCTTGACCAGATAAACTTTGGTATCTGTTTGAATTCCGATAGAACGATATCTGACATAACGAGAGGGGAGTAATGATCTATTCCCAGTAGGATATCTGACAGAAGATTTAGGTTGTTTCTCTGTTTGTTTTGGAAGGTGAAATAGCTCCACGGGACGTATCCACGTACCTACCTATCCAAGTATCTACGTATCTACGTACTTACATATCCACCTACCCACATAAAGTTCGAGGGCCGAAAGAGGCGAGACAATAGAGAGTTTGGAGAAGAGAAAATAGAAGTGGAAAGGATCCAGAAGAACATCCACAGTGAAGTTGGAATGAACCGGAAATAATCAGGTTATGAAGTTGTACAAGGTAATTATTTCCATTGTTCACTCGATTCTATGATGAACCAATTCTATCACTTAAAACAGATCGCATATTCATATAAGTATATTTGTGTTTGATATTCGGTGAATGATTTATTTCAAAAGAAGTGTATCTTTCTAATGTAATGTATTGTCACAGTTGTTATGCAATTGATTAAATTGTTGTTTTCTCATGTACGGAGCTCGTGTCATTCTATTTTATATATCTGCTCAGAACTCTATCTATTCCACCTATAAGTTTCACACTTTATATTAATATTTACTCGATCCGGGCGATAACACCGAAGGCTATCACCCTCTAGACAACGATAATCTAATAAAGCAGACACCTTGTAAGAAGGTACAATCCGTCAATCAATTCCACCAACGAAACAACCCACCCCCAACACAGTGGGGACTTCGTAGCAGCATCCCAGATATCTAGGAGTCATGTACGTCAAAGTTATCCGCGTTCATTGCCTTTGTAGTTTAACATAAGGCAGACAATAAACGACTACGCTTCTCGTAACAGGAATAGGGAATCTAAGCCATAATTATAATTAACTTCCTCTGAAACTGCAACATGCTTAAGCAACCAGAAATTTATATAAAATATGTAGTATATATGCGAATAAAATATGTATTAATATTTTAAGCCCTTCTCTTGGCATTGGCAATCGGTGATATTTTATTTTTGAATATTTTAATTCTTATCAAAATCATCTTTCCATTTCTTACGACATGCGACAACAAACATTGTAGGTTATACTGTTCTTATTTATTATTAAGTTGTATTCTTTTTCAACAGATTTAGCGTTAGTTTTCATTTTAGGTCTAAGGCATCGCCCGATTTATGCAACACGCATGTATGTATGTATGTATGTATGTATGTATATATGGACAATGAATGAATGGATCCATGGATGGATTGATGGCTGAATGGATGGGTGGATATATATTAATCGATCATATATAACAACAAATAAAGAACATTCCTACAACAAGGACGTCACTTCAGGTACAACTCAGTTGAACTGACATCAACGCGTGTAGTTATGAGTGTGTGAAGTATATTAGCAAACGAAAATGGTATAGTTTATAAGAAATTTATGTGCAAACAAAACGGTGTATTTCCCAATTTTTTATATATATATATATATATATATATATATATATATATATATATATATATATATATATATATATATATATATATATATATATATGATGACTAAAACGTTTCGATCGGTAGCAACTGAGTTTTAGAATACTCTTATGGATACATCTCTGTCCCACGTTTTTGTCAGCAGGTCTGTATTGGTAACAAAGCATGTATATTCATGTAGTAGACGCTTTGGGTTTTAGTTTATTTAATTTGTTTGTGGATGAACTAAAGAAGCTGCTTCGTCTATTTGAAAGTAGAGATGAGAAAGTGAACAATGTGGACCAGTTTACTGATTCACAATTGAAACTTTCAAATAAGCAAACGAATGAGTGTGGTATTTGAAATATCCACAACAAATGCAACAGCTGCAGTATTGAAATGCCATTCGGACCATTTAAACAGTTATTCAGAAGAAATGCTCGTACATTCTCGTGAATGGAATTGTTCAGACTATGACCAGTGCTCTCTGGAGCATATACCAATAGCATAGAAAGCATATTGAGGCCAAGGGCTATCGCATATTTATCAGAGACGTATCATTGTTTAAGTCACAGTATTCAAATTGTTTTGAAAAAAAAATGCAACTGAAGGTTTTGGTAGAAAAGTATGGGCCTCATAGCTCAAAGTTAAGTGGAACCAACCAAAGGAGAGAGAGAAAGAGAGAGAGAGAGAGAGAGGAATACGGCATTTCTAACCAGTCACCAACATTGAATTTGGAGGGACCGGCAAGCTACCAGATTATGCAGGCATGCCTGACAATTGAGTTCGATAGCTCACTATTTCGTAATCAAATTTGTCTCATCGGATATAAACAAAACGACTAATTAACATTTTTATAAACTTGGTAATTGTTCTAAGAGAAGTGTTCCTTCAAATGCTATGTTCAATTTTATTTTACTTACTTAATTGATTAAATTGTTATATTGTATATACGGCCACTCGTGTTGTTCTATTCTATATCTCTGCTCAGATCTCCATTTATTCCATCTATAAAATTCATTTTTATTGTATTATTTAGCGTTGGGAGACAACCATGAAATCTTTGTAATTGGTTTAAATAAAGCAGCTGCAACTGACCCGTATGAAGTACGCAATTTCCACTCGAATTAAATGACTTCTTCACTTTTGTAAGAAGCCAGTCTAGGAAGTGTTAAAGGCACTTGCCATGCTTGTGTATAATTATGTCTATATTTTCGTCTAATCAGACGAGTAAATTCTGTATGTACGTTAGTCTCAATATGCCTCTAATGATGAGTTATGGACAATTGTTTCCGTTGTCATCAGGGCAAGCCCCTTGCTAATGAAGGTTGAAAAAGTGTTACATGTAGGCTCGTACAAAAGTAAGAAAGAACAGAGTGAAGCCAACAAGCTTTGTAAAATTTAACAAAATAATTTATTTCCCTAGAAAACAAGGTAAAAATATAAAAAAAGGACTTACGGTTTGTAAATCTAATCCAAAAACTAATCCTAGAATTTAAAAATATAAGTCCTATCACTAAAAAGTTCTGAATGAATCAAAGTCAGAGTCCTGATGAAGTTCCAAGATTGAAGGCGTTGACGTCCTCTATATCCTGTTCAGTGTTGATGTGTCAACAGTTCCTTGTTGGGGGCCCCGAGTGGCCGAGTGGTCTAAAGCGCTGATCGTTACGGATCACTGCCATCTCACCTCTGTCTGCGTGGGTTCGAGTCCAGACTCGGCTAACGTGGGTACGTGAGAAAGCCTGCCAGTAGCTTCTCGTGGGTCGGTGGTTCTTCCCGGGGGTTTTCCAGGGTTCTTCCTCCACCATTAATACTGGCCGCCATGTATAGCCTATCTTGTGCTGAAAAATGGCGTTAAACCCTATAACAACAACAACAATAAGTTCCTTGTTGAATTTTATGAATCAAGAATAATATTCCGTCTTTAGAATTCCGAATAATTTCCACTAAATATCTTTGTCCAAGAATTTTTATGAGCACTGGTGTTTTCCAGGAAATATAAATTATTAAATCCAAAAAAATAGAAGAATTTTAAACCAAACTGGCATCAACATTAAAAAAAAAAACACCTTGAGCTCTAAAGATGAAAAGCACGACTGACTGAGAACACTAAAAACGTCAGTTTTAGCCCCAGCTAAAACGTAATTCAAACCCACATGGTGGGGTCACGTGATCACTTAATTCGAACAACGCAGTAAAATCATATGTCTATTAGCACGTAGGCTAGTATAGCCTTAGCTAAGAATCAATGATTCCCACACTGGATATGAATTTTTAAAGAAAAGGTTCTTTACAACAGAGCTGACGCAAGCCAAGAATGACCTTGATTGCGACCAATTCTTTTCACCCATTCTTTACCAATTCAGAATCAAGGTCAGGAACTAGGTCAGTTAAAAAAATAATGTAGCAATAGACTGCGTGTTTATCAAAACAGAAAACTGAATTTTCCAAAAACAAGTCAAATCCAGTGAATAAAGTTAGTACAATAACTTGCAATGAAATAAAAATAAAATAAAAAAGAAATTTAAAACTAACACACAAGTAACTAACTTACATATACGTAACAAACGTCTGCAATACTAAACAGAGTTCATGCCATTGACAAAATCAGGTGGCGGAGAGAGCAATTTGTAAAGTAAATTAAGTAAAGTACATTATTAGCAATGTCAGAGGGCGCACTTTCTGTAGAGTTAAGCAAAGAATATATTAGTCATTAAGTTTAAGAACCAAATGTATATCGTTAATAATTTGGAATATTCCTTGAAAAGAATAATTGGGATAGCATAAGCCCTTCTCTTGTCATTGGCAATCGGTGATATTTTATTTTTAAATATTTTAATTCTTATCAAAATCGTCTTTCCATTTCTAACGACATGCGACAACAAACATAGTAGGTCATACTGTTCGTATTTATTATTAAATTTTATTCTTTTTCAACAGATTTAGCGTTAGCTTTCATCGAAGGTTTAAGGAATCGCTCGATTTACGCAACACGCATGTATGCATGTATGGACGGATGGATCGATCGATGGATCGATGGATGGATTGATGGCCGAATGGATGGGTGGATGTACTTTAATCGATCATATACAGCAACAAATATAAAACATTCCTACAACAAGGATGTCACTTCAGGTACCACTCAGTTGAACTGACATCAACGCGTGTAATTATATGTGTGTGAAGCATATTAACAAACGTGTTTGGTATGGTTTTTGAGAAATATATATGCAAACAAAAATGATGCATTTGCTATTCATATATATGTATTTATGCTGACTAAAACGCTTCGATCAGTGGCAACTGAGTTTCAGAATACTCCTATGAATACACCCCTTTCCCCCTCTTTTTAGTTAGCAGGTCTGTATTGGTAAACAAAACATGTACATTCATGTAGTAGACGCTTTGCGTTTTACTTTATTTGATTTGTTTGTGAATGAACTAAAAAGCTGCTTCGTCTATTTGAAAGTAGAGATGAGAAAGTGACCAATGTGGACCAGTTTACTGATTCACAATTGAAACTTTCAAATAAGCAAACGAATGAGCGTTGTATTTGAAATATCCACAACCAATGCGACAGATGCAGTATGGAAATGCCATTCGGACCATTTACATGGTTATTCAGAAGAAATGCTCGTACATTCTCGTGAATGGAATTGTTCAGACTATGACCAGTGCTCTCTGGAGCATATACAAATAATACAGACAGCATATTGAGGCTAAGGGCTATCGCACATTTATCAGAGACGTACCATTGTTTAAGTCACAGTATTCAATTTTAAAAACAAAAAATGCAACTGAAGCTTTTGGTAGAAAATTATGGGCCTCAGAGCCAATAAGCCAAGACGACGAGGAAATCATATTTCTGCTGGTTGAATCGACTGTCACACACCAGCTGCTGCTGCCAATTTCATCATTGATGTCGCTACTATCTTTGCAGTGGAGGATTACGCCAGCAACACTGTGAATCCATGGTGCAGTAGTTTTAAATCCATCCTTGTCACGATTAAGTGGCTTAACTAGATGAGTGCTAAGGACAATGTCTGCTTGAATGCCAGCGTGACCAAGGTTTTGTAACACCGCTACGATTCTAGGAATCATATTTGTCAAAAGTTGTCGAGCGCCTTGTCTGGTGTGCATGTGGGTGGGATAAGTACCACGTGATTTGTCACCTCGCCACTACGCTTTTGAAATTTGAATTCTGGTACTTCCGATTGTTGTGTTTTTGTACGAACATACACAACCGATTCAGCAACGACAACAGATGCGACACGACTCCGACGGTTTTGTTCGTACTCGTCTAATACCGCAAGCAAGTCAATTTTTCTTTCACCTCTGGGTATTCGGATATTATGTTCACGTGCAAATTGTTTTAGATGCTGCACCTTTGTTTTATTTGCAATTCTCTTACTGTTGTTGTTGTTTGTGGTGCAGTGACAACCGGTGGTGTTGGCGGATTCAGTACAAATATGGAATCTTCTGTTTGGTATTACTGTCAACAACTTGGCGATCCATTTTCTAATCAATTGCCCAATGGCACTGGTTAAAAAGGTAATGTATATATGAATATGACCAGTTTTCTCCACATAGGCTCGTTACAAATGAAATTAAGAGTAATCAATGGAAATGCTGGTCTCCAAACTAATAGAAAGTTATCCAACCACAACATTATTCCAAATCATATAATGCAAAAATCCGGTCACAAATCAGTTACTAACTACATCCAAGTGAATGCAAATCAGTACCAGCACATTTTCTCAAGTCTTAGCAATATTTCTACATCTAGCACAGTTTCTACAGCCAATATTACTCACTTCAGAGAAATGTCCAACGACTGGAATGTTGTTTTTTCTAACAAATCCAATACTGCATAAATAGTAAATTTCCATGGTGGAAACATTTCCGTGGGAGTGTTCTAAACAGCCACATGCAAATTCATGTATATGGAGCTTCAGCCGCTCCTTACAGCTGACTTAACAAAGTGAACTTTGTAACAACACATAAATTTCCAGCGGCGGTCTAATTTTGAAAAATCCCGTTAGTAACAAACGTATTGATTAAGAACATTTGCTCTTTTTATTGTTATTTTTAATTTACAATTACACTTACAGCCGCTCTTTGTTATCACCCTGTTAAATACTGCTTCAACTCGCGTTTTAGACTAATCTTTAGTGCGAAATTATTGCAAAAATGCAACATCTACGCTCGAATGGAATGCAGGTATCGACGTGTTCTTCTTTCTGTTTCTTTCCAGTCTAAATAAAATCTGTGACAAACAGAATCTCCGTTATTGAATAAGACTGTCATCTGATAATTTCTTAAACCTGGACATCATCTCTCTCTCTCTCTCTCTCTCTC
>JAECUM010042168.1:0-11013 GCA_016617855.1 Megalonaias nervosa
TATATATATATATATATATATATACACACACACACACACACATGTATTTTTACTACCATTTATCCCCCCCACCCCCAACTCCTATCCCTGAAACTTGGCTGATTGCTATGCCACTAAAGGGTGTGCTGTAGTTCCATACATCATAAAATAAAAGGTTAAAAGGTTAATAATACAGATGCTATTTCTCTGGACTTATCACTTACTTAAAACTAAACAGTCTCCAGGTTGCATTATTATTTTACATAAACAGTTGTCCAGACACTAAATTATGTGGAAAAAGCCCATCTCTTAGTAGGATCGGATTGCCAATGTCACACTATATTATCACTTGTAGCATTAGGACAGACCAATGAAGGCCACCAATAACTGTCCACCCCTGTCTGTATTCCAGTGGTATTCATAACAATCCACAGAGGGTTATTTATTAGAGTAAACTGAGTACAGCAGTGTGCCAGTCTGCATATTTTATGCCCAATGTTATTGTCTAGGTGCATGGTGATCATGTTGATATGTCCTCTATTTATCATTCATTTTCTTTACTACATATTAATGAACATAAACTTTGATTACCAAATGTCATTATAAAATAACTCAGAAAAGAACAAGACTTTTATTGTAAGCACTATACCAAATAAAATTGGCATGTATCCAAGCTGTTTTAAAATGCATGTTATTGTTTTCAGTACAGAAACTACTAAACATAATGACCGTAGATTATCATTGAAACAATACCTGCAGGTGTCGAGTTGAAAAATTGAAATTCCTACAAGAATAGTCATTTGACCCATGGCTATACAGTACAAAACTGCCTTTATGGTCACTGGACATTTTGCTTTCAATTCTCATTTAGGAATTTAAATTTGTCTAGATTTTACTTTAAGGGTCTGTTTTGTTCTTGTGTATTGTGCCGCCCCCCCCCCCCCCCCCCCCCGCCATCATCCTAATGATAATGTCACATAGCCCAAATTTTGGTCAAACCCTATAAATTCTCATTCCATTACCAGTACAGGAGAACCTGTCTTGAAGGACCACCGCATCTGCCAAAAAATAATGGTCTCTAATGACAGGTCATAACACTATATAACCAATAAATCTGTTCAAGGAAAACCTGGTCTCTAAAGACAGGTGGCCTTCCATTGCAGTGGTCTCTCAAGACAGGTTTTACTGTATATACATGCATGCAAAGCCTGTGAAGAGTTTACTGTGTTCACTTTTGCAAGCTAGATTTACTTCTGAATACCAGTCACAGTGAAGTCAAAATAAGATTCAGTCAATCAAAAAACTGTACAATGTAGAATAGATAAAGTCTAATCTGTCACTTACGAGAATAATTTTAAAAAATAAAAAAGAATGAAAAAAGAGGCAATGAAAAGCAGAGCCGCATGTCACTTGGCCAGAGGTGCACAACGTGTGTGGATCCTCCTCATTATCAAACTCATTAATGTGTATGGATCTCCCTCATTATCAAACTCATTAATGTGTATGGATCCCACTCATTATCAAACTCATTAATGTGTATGGATCCCACTCATTATCAAACTCATTAATGTGTATAGATCCCCCTCATTATCAAACTCATTAATGTGTAATGATCCCCCTCATTATCCAACTCATTAATGTGTATGGATCTCCCTCATTATCAAACTCATTAATGTGTATGGATCTCCCTCATTATCAAACTCATTAATGTGTATGGATCTCCCTCATTATCAAACTCTTTAATGAGTATGGATCCCACTCATTATCAAACTCATTAATGTGTAATGATCCCACTCATTATCAAACTCATTAATGTGTATGGATCCCACTCATTATCAAACTCATTAATGTGTATAGATCCCCCTCATTATCAAACTCATTAATGTGTATGGATCCCCCTCATTATCAAACTCATTAATGTGTATGGATCCCACTAATTATCAAACTCATTAATGTGTATGGATCCCCCTTATTATCAAACTCATTAATGTGTATGGATCCCACTAATTATCAAACTCATTAATGTGTAATGATCCCCCTTATTATCAAACTCATTAATGTGTATGGATCCCACTCATTATCAAACTCATTAATGTGTATGGATCCCCCTCATTATCAAACTCATTAATGTGTATTGATCCCCTCATTATCAACTCATTAATGTGTATGGAACCCCTCATTATCAAACTCATTAATGTGTATGGATCCCACTAATTATCAAACTCATTAATGTGTAATGATCCCCCTTATTATCAAACTCATTAATGTGTATGGATCCCACTAATTATCAAACTCATTAATGTGTATGGATCCCCCTCATTATCAAACTCATTAATGTGTATTGATCCCCCTCATTATCCAACTCATTAATGTGTATGGATCCCACTCATTATCAAACTTATCTGAGATTTTAATCATATTAGCATATTCCAAGTTCAATCAAATCTGATCAGAGATATGGCCTCCAGAGTGGTAACAAATTCAACCAATCAGATACAAGATAACCTCATTAATATACATCCATCTCACTCATATCTGAAGCTGTCTGATATATGAATGTTTTAAAGCTGTACAAAATGTTTGATCCAAATCAAAACAACATGACATCTACCATGCTAAGAAGTAAATGTTGACAGATGTTGATGGATGGGCAATGGACACATGGCCAAAGCGTAAGCACAGACCTTACAGCCAAGTGAGCTAAACTCTCTAAAGGGTTGACAAATTCCCATTGTAACTTGGACCACTCATCAACCTCAGACAATCCTTCTTTTTTTTAATCAAATTGGTAACTTTTTTGTGGGTATTTATCAGATGTAAAAAGCCCTGAAATCATGGAATTCCTAGCATTATGACAAAATGAATGATTTGCGGTACGTACAGTGGGATAGCTATGGTTATGGAATGCATACTGGGGGTTACAGAAATAAACTTTATATTCAGAAGACTATAATGTGGCAACGTGGTCATTTTTACATTGAAAATCTTATGTCAACCTGATCAACATCTACTATCCGAGCAAATTAGGTCTAATGCATTAAAAAATTGGCTGAACACAGAAACCATCCTGGTGAGGAGCACAAGGATATGTGCCAGGCCTTGCTGAGCCTGTATTTTCTTTTTTGTCTATATATCCTTGGATAATATACCTCCAATCTTACTTTTCCCAGCCTCCCTTTGAACCTCAAAATAAGCTTATTTATGGTGGGACCTTATTGTCACCTTGCTGGCTAACTTGCTGAAATATTTATGAACCTACAATATTTATCTTAAAAAAATACAATAACACTGACAAGTAATTGATAATGTTTCCTATTTTAAGGTGCATGACAAAAATCAGCTGATATTACTCAATTGAGTAAAACGTTTGATCCTAGAACAAACAAGAAGAATTAAGTCATTTCATATCCATGCAGTATATAGTAGTTACCAGTTAACTTGATCTCTCCTAATCCATTTATAGATCTCCAATGAACTTTTGGTGAATCCCTTTTGGGCCTCCCCCCAGCAGCCATTTTAAAACTTCCACTTTCAACCGAAAGGTATTTTGAATAACTGATTTAGAATCTGTACTTCTCAGCCAAAAATATCTTCTGCCTCCATTATACAAGTGATAGCAGCACTAAGAAACTGCCTCAGGAAGACTGTATGTATCCATTTAAATGTTCTCATTAAATAACTGCTCTCTTCCCCTAAAATGGTTCATGGTCTTTCACAAAGGTAAAGATATCACCAGAGCAGTGATAGTTATGCCAGCTCTTTAAGCATAACACATCAAAGAAGTCAAGTTATTTTCTTTAAGCATAGAACATCAAAGAAGTCAAGTTATTTTACTGAAGCATAACACATCAAAGAAGTCAAGTTATTTTACTGAAGTATAATACATCAAAGAAGTCAAGTTATTTTCTTTAAGCACAGAACATCAAAGAAGTCAAGGTGTTTCATTTAAGCATAGCACATCCCAAAGTCAAGCTGTTTTATTTAAGCATAACACATCATACAAGTTAAGATGTTTTATTTAAGCATAACACATCATACAAGTTAAGATGTTTTATTTAAGCATAACACATCATACAAGTTAAAGTGTTTTATTTAAGCATAACACATCATACAAGTTAAGGTGTTTTATTTAAGCACAGAACATCATTGAAGTCAAGGTGTTTCATTAAGTCAAGGTGTTTTCTTTAAGCATAGAACAAAAAAAGTCAAGGCTGTTTCATTTAAGCATAACACATCATAGAAGTCAAGGTGTGTTATTTAAGCATAACATCAGAGAAGTCAAGGTGTTTTATTTGGACAATTATCCCCATAATAATTAGTACTAATTAGGAGGATATAACATATCATGAAAAAAGTGTTTAGCACTGAACCTTTTGAATCTGTCTATGCTGCAATGTGCATGTCTAATAGGTGAAAGACTACAAGTGCTTGGGGGACAGGATATGCATCCAAAACATGTCTATACAATCCAGTTGGAACATGGTAACATGTACATTTAAAGAAGTGTTTAAAATATACATATCCACATTTAGGTGGAAGTTTCATATGGGCTTTTAGACATGTTTGGTGTTGCAAATGCCTTCTGGGGGTTAGTACCAGATTAGTAAACATGACAGATCTTGTTATTTTCCTTTTCAAGCCTTTTTACATTAACTTTTACAAATTACAGTGTAGAAAGGAACAGTAAAGGCAGATAACTTTAAGGTGTTTAGCACTGAACCATTTGAATTTGTCTATGCTGCAATGTGCATGTCTAATAGGTGAAAGACTACAAGTGCTTGGGGGACAGGATATGCATCCAAAACATGTCTATACAATCCAGTTGGAACATGGTAACATGTACATTTAAAGAAGTGTTTAAAATATACATATCCACATTTAGGTGGAAGTTTCATATGGGCTTTTAGACATGTTTGGTGTTGCAAATGCCTTCTGGGGGTTAGTACCAAATTAGTAAACATGACAGATCTTGTTATTTTCCTTTTCAAGCCTTTTTACATTAACTTTTACAAATTACAGTGTAGAAAAGAACAGTAAAGGCAGATAACTTTAATCATTCAAATCAAATGAGTTATCTTTATCAGGAAATGTTATCCTTATCTGGAAATGTTATCTTTATCTGGAAATGTTATCCTCATCTGGAAAAGTTATCCTTATCTGGAAATGTTATCCTTATTTTGAAAAAAAACAAACAAACAAAAAATACCCACAAAAGAAATCAGGAGGAGGCAACTGTTCATCTAAAGACGTGAGGCATTTTGTTTTGTTTTAATTTGGTTCATTATTTCTTTCGACTGAATCTTCCTAGAATTTACTACAGGTATTGTCACACTGAAGACACATAAGTAGACTGAAAAGAACAACATCATATTAGTAAAGTTCATCAAAAGTTCCTAATATATCTAGAAAAAAATAACTTGCACTGCATATCTATATTTTAGTACAGTATTTATGGAAATTTCACCCAAAAAATCAGAATACATCCTGATGAACACGATCTCTCAGGTCTGTATATCAAGAGTATATTGTCTGCTGGTCTGTACAAGAGCAACTCAGCTAATTATTTGAAATTACTGGTGGCATAAAAAGTTTGTTTTTTTGGGGGGGGGGTAAAAATTGGGAGTTTGTAATCATAGCAATGTAAGACATAATTAAATCACATACAAAAAATAACCCCTCCCCCATAGTTTTATGACACAAAGGGAATTTGTGTGCATGTGTTCACTCGGGAATTAGTTCACAACTCTTCATTTTACTAGTTCATGACATGTTTACTGACAGACATTACATAGTTATAATACCACCTCCATAAACAACTTCAAAATATAGTCTCAGTTTAAGTTAGTACTCTACTAAACAAAACAGTATAACTCTTCTCCAATAACGGACTCAGATTACAGTTCATTCTATTAGTTTTCCATTGAAAAACTCAACATAGGGAAAGTGATCAGGAGTCACTATGGTTCCTAAGAGGTCCTTAAAAGTCCCCTACCATCTGTACATGTTATAGGTAGTTTAACACATGGGTATTTGACTTGATGTGTGTCCCCTACTATATGAACATCTTATAGGTAAATTAAGACATGGATACTTGACTTGATGTGACCATATGATTTGCATATCCTGGCCAGTTACTTCTCCAGCTGAAATGTTTAACTTCAGGCTTAACACAGATCCCTACATTTACCACTGTTCTACAGGCTCTTTAACTAATATGGCACAGGTGTGACACCTTATCATCCAACACACCTAAGGTATAGCAGAGATTTGTGCTTAATTACACTCAGTAGATTACAGATCTAAGTCCTCTGTAAGCCTAAGCTAGAAGCTATAATACTAATAATATTTAACACATTCAGGATTTGAACTCATTCCAGTTTGGTCGCAAGCCCAGCATGCTAACCACAAAGCCATGATGGCTTTTGCCTCCATTTGTTGCCTATTATGACATGCGGGTGGGCAGATTGGGCTATTGTCCACTTTTGAGAAAGGCCAAACTTATGCACAAAGTATCAAACAATATATTTCCATCATATCTCAAGAAACTATTTCATGCCAGAAAACAATATAACATTTCCAATTTAAGATCAATTTCAGCCAACCATCATTATATTCCAAAACCAAATAAAGAACTAAATAAGAAACGTTTTCAATATTCGGAGTCTCTAATCTGTATCAGAATCCCAAAAGGAAATTCGAGAATGTGCAAATATAAATGCATTTTATTATAATCCAATCCTATGAATGAAAAGTGGAAATTGTTTGATTTGACAAATTTCATAACTTAAATTATAAATTCTGGAACCTTCTACTTTGTCCTCTCATTATTTTTCTATTATACATACACAATGAACCTCATATAAGTACATCCTTATAGAATATTCTAATTATTATGTTCATATGTAAATTTAGCTTATCATTAATGCTTTTTTGATTTTTTTTGTTTTTTTGTTTTCTGGTTTGAACTTTTGTACCTTTTTGGCAGTATGAATTATGAGGTTTTTTTTGTTCCTTTCTTTATTGTGTATAAGTATGTACCATGTATGTGGACCACTCCAGTGGCCAAAGTGGTTAGAGCGTCTGCCTCGGATGCAGAAGGTTGTGTGTTTGAACCTAGTGCTAGGACTGGCCGGCCCGGTGTCAGGATAATGTGACTGGGTGGAACATCATGCTATATGTCTGCGGCATGATGTCCCAGTGCCAGACGTCACTATAAACTGTCACATTAAAAACAGTCATGATATGACTGAAACATTTTTAAAGCTACTTTAAAAATCCAAAATAAACACACCATGTATGTAGATAGGCATATTACAGGGTCACAAGGAGGGTTAGTTCCATTCAACTAAATGTGTTACTCTCTTTAAATAAGTTGCAATTACTATTCCAGAGTCCCCCAGGAGATTACACCATATTTATGGCTTTTAACATCTTTTCATTATGTTTATCTATGGGAAAATACATAAATTAAAATAAAAACTATGTATTTTTTTTCAAATACAGTTTAAACCTTTTTGCTACACTTTGCAAGTGTATCCCCTAGGGATGCAAGAATGAGAGTCAAAAAATCCCCTTGGTATCAGAATTGTAGGTCAGACTGAGTAAAAAACAAACTTATTATCAAAACTGGGGGTCAAATTAAACATTTGGGGTCTCTGAAGCACAAATGAGGGTCATGGGAAATGCTTCAATTAACAGTCTGCTTTCACATGACACTATGATTGTCATATTTTACTGAAGATGGGATAGTCAAGTCAATCCAAAT
Source organism: Megalonaias nervosa (assembly GCA_016617855.1). Taxonomy (NCBI): domain Eukaryota; kingdom Metazoa; phylum Mollusca; class Bivalvia; order Unionida; family Unionidae; genus Megalonaias; species Megalonaias nervosa. The sequence continues at coordinate 7,745 of JAECUM010042168.1, forward strand.
TGACAAGATGGGATAGTCAAGTCAATCCAAATTGACAAGATGGGATAGTCAAGTCAATCCAAATTGACAAAGATGGTAACTGACTAATAGTGTGAAACTGATGATGGTACTCCCTGTGTAGCATTTGACTGATGATGGTACTCACTGTGTAGCATTTGACTGATGATGGTACTCACTGTGTAGCATTTGACTGATGATGGTACTCACTGTGTAGCATTTGACTGATGACATTATGAACTGAACAAGGACACATTCAGTCCAATTGTTAGGAAAGACTTGAAAGCAATACCACTCAGTCAAATGGGGTTAATTACCACTCAGTGATATTTCCCATACTGTCCATGAATCAAATGTGATACAGCACTTAGCCCTGGTCCATTTTTGTTACTCTCAGTTACTGACATGAGACATTTGCAAGTTGGATGAGAATTCTCACCACCTGCTGAGGATTTAAAAGACTGGACAGGCTTATATGGGTGAAATAAGAATGAAAAGGGAGAGCTCATCTGATGGTGGTGTGTATATGGTACAGTTATGTCTGTGTTGTGATAAGCCAGAGTACCTCATTGTTATACACTAAGCCCAGCCAAGGCCATAGACAACTTAATGTAACAGCTGTGCCCTACATGAGGCTGTAATCAGAGCTGAAGTTAGCTTTTCAATTTTGACAAATTTACACATTGTGGTGCTCATCATCCCTGCAGTCAACAGACTGTGGAAACAATTAAGATCTGTTCTTGGTACCTAGATACTGCACTGCAAACATGAACAAAAACACAGACTTGTAGCCCAACCTTCCCTTATGATACCTTATTGGGATTCAGTGGACTGAAGTTGTGGTGGTATTCTGAAGTAAAGAAATGTAAAACACATGCTAGTGAACATTGAACACCATTATATGCTGAAAAATGTCATCAAAATCTTAAAGGAAAAATCAAATGACACTGCAACCCATTTTTGAAAATGACGTCTGTTTAAGAATAAAAACAATTAAAGTATTACTTGTGGTACGATTGTTCACAACAATAATCCCCACATCTATCATCACCACCATCACCAACCCCAATCCCCATCTCCCTACCCTAAATCCAAACAAGAGGCAGCAAGTTTGAAACTAAATTAAAATTCATTCCATGCTAAAGTAAAGTATAATCATAGAGCTCTGACACATCAATGCCATACTTTGGTAATGTCCATGTTTTGACCCCTTGACACTCGGCTGAGGCCAAGAAAGGCATCATAACATACATAGTATCTCTGAAGCTATTTAAGAACTGTACTAAAAGGGAAATACAAAACTTAATCAACTGAAAAAAGGACATATGCATTTTGTAAATATAATCTTGCAGGAAGGCTGTGTTTCTGGGGTAGTCTGGGAGACTGGGGTTGAACTGAAATCTGGAAACCCTACAGTTAAACTACATCTCAATGGAAGTCATTTACTGAATTTAATAGTCTTTAACTCAATGCGGTGAAACTTCATTTCATGCATTTATACTCTCAGACACATTTGATTGACAACTATGATGGCATGTCATGGTGATTCCCTATTTTTGACCCTTTAACTCATGGACACCCTCCCCCTACCCTGCCCCCCAAGGGCCAACTGTGAACACAACATTATATGCATGATACATCCTAAAAATCGACATAATGAAAATGAAAAACATAATCAGCAGAAAAGGTGCATACTATGCATGTTTTCCTTTAATCTTGACCTAGGGGCCTCGCGAAGTGGGGGTGGGCGGGTCAAAGAGAATATCCAAAACCTTGCCATCAATTTACTTAAAGGAAAGTCACCTGTCCAGTTCGACCACTGTATCATAAATGGTAAAAAGACTTCTTGCATTTATACCAACTCCAAAAATCCCCCAACATGGTCATGTTTGGAAGAAAAATGATTTTCAGTAATCTTACAAAAGAAAAAAAACTAAACAACAGAGAATGATACAGGGAGATTTCTTTACCACCACAAACTATGTTCATAACTAGCAGCCTATATAAACAGTAAAACATTCTATTCTTGAAATTGCAATGGTTGAAAATTGAATACAGATTAGCTTACCGAAAGTCCATATTTATGTTCAAAGTCCATATTAATGTTCAAAGTCCATATTTATGTTCAAAGTCCATATTAATGTTCAAAATAAAGAATGAACTTTGTGCATCATATTTCAATGGTATGTTTCATTTTAAGACAGAAAAACAGTGCCAAGGACCTAAACTGAGATCAATTACAAATGATCATTGCAGAATGCCATTTCCAAAAACAATTAATTTACAAAAAACCCATTTACTTACTCTGGTGCTATTCTATGGAATGAACTCCCTGAAATCATTTGATCACAACAAATCTAAATGTTTTCAAAACAAAATCATATGACCACTACAGTGAAAGTCTGTTTTCATTGTAAACTGAAATACATGCACTCCTGTTAATTTTATTAAAGCATTTCATTACACTTGTGCTTTTATATTCAATGTTTTATTATTTTTTGTTGTTGTATTTACAATAGTTAATGTTCATTCGGGGAGAATAGTATATTATAACTGAGTTAGCCTCATAAATTATTTATTATTTTTTCACAGTAAACAGTCCTACTTAGTTCTCTTGTAAAACTTGCCTCAGGACATTTCATTCAGATTGTCACTGACACAGATAAAAGGTACTGTAGTACATAAGTGTGATTAATTTTTGAAGGCAGAATGTTGAAATGGAGCTATGGTTTAGTGATCGATGAGCAATCAGTGAAACAAGCAAAACCCTGCAAAACTAAATGTCACAATGCTTGGTTGATAGGATCTGACTTTGTGAAGCACAGTAGCAAGCATTCTGTTCTTTGCACATACTTACTACAAACGCCACATTGACATTAGTCATGCTGGAGCGTGTGACATCCATTGACATAGCAACACCACCCTAACATCAGGACAATGTAAGAATGCAGAGCTCATTCCAAAAGAAACTAACATATAAAACAATCATGTCATATGAGCTGAAAAACTTTTAGGCAATTTCACTGCAGAGCAGAATTTGACCTTGGCAGTTGCAGGTCATTCTTCTGATGAGAATGTTTGACACTCACTCATATCAATGTAGATATAACAGTTGCAATTCTATGATGAAAAAAAATTCAACAAGATCTTTCAGGAGGTTTCAAGAACAATAACATCTAGTCTCTAATTAGAGCAAAGATGAACACAAATGACACTTCCACTACCCTACGAACTCCTTTCTGAACAAGTGAAAGCAGCCATTGTGAACACAA
>JAECUM010042170.1:0-35445 GCA_016617855.1 Megalonaias nervosa
CACGGACCTTGAGTACGAAAATCCAGCGCGTTAGCAATCGGCCACCAGACTTCACTATGTATACATAATGAAAATATTATTATATAGTTAGCGCAGTATACAGAATAAAATCACAATTATTGTAAAATGTATTGTGGATTTCTTAATAAAATCACAATTTATTGTAAAATGTATTGTGGATTTCTTAATAAAATCACAATTTATTGTAAAATATGAATTTATTTTCAGTTTCCAAATGCTTGAAACTACATACAAAAAACCCACAGTTAAAAGTCTGTATTAATCAGACGTTGCTAAGGATACTAAAATAATCGATAGTTATATGAACACTCATGCTATACTCATTTCTAAAAATAACCTCATGAATACAATTCACTGCTGAGATATATTAGCCGATATAATATAACACAGACAATATGTGACTCAGGTTATCGGATTAGCTTGTTCTTATTAAATGTGTTTCTGTGTAATAGTAACACAAATTAACTACAATGGGCTTCTTGGAAACATTAGTGTCCTATGGGACAAAACTGTATAAATCTCTATTGTGTTATACATGTATTTTGAAGACAAATGGATTTTGCTGCTGACTTGTGTACACACAATTACATATCATTTTTATGAACGATATATTTATTTATGGATGAAATAACAAAGGAAAGATATATCAATACTTACTCACTATAGGGTTGGACTCTTCAGCCACTTGATAAGGTGCACAAAGCAATGTGGGTTCTGACCAAAATACACAATATATTGCTGTCATTAGTACAACAAGTACGACAACTGCAAGATTTACTAAGTTATGCTTGACGGAGTTCTCTCGCTTAATCATCTGACACCATAGGAACATAGACGAATCTGACTTTTCGTCCAAACCTTATTGAAAAAGCAGATCTTGTGATATTATATGCCACACATTTTACTGAAGGTGGTACTATGTTAAAATATTTACCAGCAGAATTAATTGACTTAAATATAATTTCTTCGCCATCTGTATTTACAGATTTAACAGCCCTTGCGTATCGTACGCCGCCAGAATTTCCGGATTTGCAATTTTGACTTTGTGCAACAATTCGCAAGTTATCAAGCGAGTTATCAAGCTTATCACTACTGATGTGATCAATTACATGTCGATATTTAATGACCCCATAAAAACATTCGTAGATGAATCTATGTGATAAATAATTTTTATTTCCATTGGTATTAAATGCAAAATAACCAAATTTATTAACACTACCGATTGGTTTTTTTCAATCTACAGTGCCTAATTACACCATCACGAGATGCCTCATAATTTGTAATGATTGGATGCGTTACAAATTCATTTTGCTCCATTTATATACTAATATTATTTGTTTAAATCATTATTTTGAAAATCTAGCGAGATAATCTTCTTCGGTTTTTATAGGAGATTCACCTGAAGATGTGTTATTTTTTTTATCGTAATATCGTTTCAGCTCTCTGTATTTTTTTACCACCACACTGCACACACAGTTGAGTTTTTCCTCTGACTCCAACACCACACCACACACACGGTTATGGTCCTAAACTGCCATATCTAACGCACTGCATATGGTAGCCGCAGAATTCATTTACGCATGCTTTGTTACAAGGAGAAGTATATCCGATCATAAGCCAATTACATCGATTATTTGTTTGAATCATATACAAGAGATTAAAATTCAATTTAAATACATAGTTGTCTTAATTATAATAATGCAGGAATTATCCGCAATTGAACATTCTGGAGCCAGATTTGATCTTGACAGACTGCCGAAATATAAATTTAGTTTTTCGATGCAAGATCTAGCTTTAACGAATAAAGATATAACCAAACGTATCCGTGAAACCAAAAAGGAATTTCGCGACGATGGTGCGGCTCATGTGTGGTCGACATTCAGAATTGGAAATATTGTTAATGTAATGAATGACAAACGAGGAAGAGAGATTGTTGACTACCTTGTTCAGAGATATTTTATTTTAATAAAATTTATTGTAAAGACAGACGATGACACTTGGATTATTCGTGACAAACGTGATTCTGTCCACATGCAGTCAGGAAATAATATTGTTCTTGGCAAAAATTCCAGACCTGGAATACTTACTGGTATTGACAACCCATATTACGAACCAGCATATCCTGTGACTACGGTTGTGTACGCAATATATCCGTTAAATAATAAACCTAACGTTGGGGATCTCAAACCTATGAAATTATCATCGCTGACAGCATCAAGAATAAATTGTGTAGCTGAACGGGTTACAGAACACTTCACAAACGCGATACGCGGAAACCGTTTAACGGATTTACGATGTAAAAAAAATAAATACGTGGGCAGAAACAGTTAAAGATACCGGAGCGTCTATCAGCGACGTTGCTGAGCTGGGAAAGAAATTAAAATTCCCAATAACAGTGAAGACGTTAACCGGAGAGATTTTGTACAAATCGAAATATGAATCAAGAGGAGCTTCGATAGATATTATTGATCATAACGCACATGCATGGACTGTGTCAGTAATAATATTTCCACGAGACAGAACGGTTAAATTTTATAATGGTCATGTATTCGATGCTGTCAGAAATATCAGTAAAATTGATCCTGTATCTGTTTGGCTGTTTCAAAGTTCAGAATATGATTTTCATGATCAGTTTGTACGGTCTAATGGTGATATTTATCGTACAGAATTTCTCCACGAAGAAATGAAAAATCTTGCATTAAAATATACCTCTGATGACATTAAGGTTGGACAATTACTGAATAACTGTTTTACCGTTTCATCAATTGCTGCTCACGATGCTCAGGAGAAAAATTCATGGAAACCGACACGATTGGAATTTCTTGAAGATGTTCAACACAGTTGTGTGGAATACGGACATGGTGGATTGTGGAATACTAAATACGATTATAATGACGTTATCTCAGTTGATATGGTAGCATGTTATCCTGGAAGTTTTCTTGGATACGGAGAATGTTCTGAATACTTTAAGAGATTTGGTCATCCGACACACGAGATGACCAGAGTTGCAATAAACGGACCTTTACCAGATTTTGACTTAACCCGATTCGCCTGTATAGAGTCGTTCGAGTTTTGCGGGGATCTCCATCCGATTGTTTATGCGTGGTTTGGAAGACATTTTTCAGAGCGACGTTGGGTTCCAATAGTACTAATACAGTACATGCTTGATGTTGGAATTTTAGTGTCGTTGAGCGTGAGTGAAGCAATTATATCATACCGCGTGCAGAAACAAGTTTGGTTGCCAGAACCGGATGTATTTAATATTAATGATGCTAGAAGAGATTTTCCTAATCTTAACGAAGATGATATTGTTAAAATTGCTAATAATATACGTGAATGCAGGAGAGAAAGTGATGAGAAATTTGCAAAAGATCTCGGCAGAAAAATAATCGGTAAATTTACGCAAGGAGGATCATATGATCATAAACGAGCGTGTATATGATTAATCATGGACGATGCTGAACTCGATTTTATAATTGTTGATACAACGGAGAAAAACACATTTATAAGTCGAAGTAATGCTTATTTATCAGACGGAAGTAAATTAGGTACAATTGTGAGCTATACTGATGGCGAGTCACCGCAGTTTACTCATTTAAGATCTTCGATGCTAGCGTATGTTTCGATAAATTTATTATCAATGATAAACAGATTTCCTCGTTATGCAGTCAGAGTCGCGACAGATTCATTTTATATAAATAAAAAATATGCGGATTCGTTAAAACAATTGCATATTAACAATCATGCATCATGGGGCTAATGGAGAATAAAACATGAAGATATAATTAGTTATTCTGAATCTGCCGACGTTGAAATTGCGGAGACATATTACAAGAATAATCAAATACCAGGATTGTCATCGGCACCATCTGTATGTGATCCTGTGGCTAGACATAAAACCGTTTATCTTAATGGGTGTGGTGATTCAGGTAAAACAACACGCGCGATTGAATTATTTAATAATTGTTCTGATATGATTGTTTTGACACCGACACATAAACTCGCCAGGGAAATAAAAGAACGAGGAGTAAAATCATGTACATATCATAGTTTCTTTAGATGATGCGGAGATGCATGGACTCCATCTCGGATGGGTGAGAAATACATTCCTAAAATTATTATCTGGGACGAGATATGCACGGTGTCGCTAGAGGTATTAAAAATATTTCTTGATTGGCTGTCATTGAAGAATATTGCTGTGATAATGTGTGGCGATCATGGCCAACCACCACCTTTCATTGGATCGTCTCCACATGAGTGGCTGAAAACATTTGTAGATTATTACGAAGAAATAACTGATGACCATAGAGCTATTGATAAATCATTAAAAGAGTTTAAAAAGTTAATAAGACTACAGCCAGATAAAATACAGTGTGAAATAATGCGTAATATAATTCCAGAAACTCCTATGAATGATTTTCGGACTTTATGGAGACCTGCTGATTTGATAGTTGCAAGTAGAAACATAGTTCGCGATACACTTCAACAACAATTATTTACATTACATAAAGAAAAATTTTCAAATCTACCTGTACCTTTGTGTTATCGCCCAGCAGATACTCGACGACAGAATGTTGATGTTGAGATTCCTGGTGGTGGAATACAAAATCTTGTGTTAAATGATATTGTTTTAGTTGTTGTTGATGTTGTTGAGAGCGCGTTGAGTATGGATAAATCGCCGTGGACGTTAGGATACGCTATAACGATTCACTCGTCACAGGGATTAACTATTACTGATACAAATATTTGGATTGTCGATGATTGTATTGAGTGGTCAAATTTAGTTTATCTTGCAGTGTCTCGAGTCAGAAGAATATCTCAACTGGGCTGGGTTATCATGGATTGCGTAATAACCGAAGACATCACTAACAACTTTGTCGATATCAATAAAAAATTAGCGAGTTATAAGCAATGTGACAAAAAAAAAAATAATCGCGATTTTAATATTGATGCTGAATTTATTATAACACTAAAACAACGACAGAATAATCATTGTGCAAGTTGTAACTGTAATATGCTGTGGCAGTATTCGAGTAATAATCCAAGACAATTTACCGTTGACAGAATTAATAGTAGTCTTGGTCACACACGCGAAAATGTGATGCTGACCTGTCTTGAATGTAATCGACGTCGAGGCGCTGGACGCTGTGCAAGTTTATAAAAGTGAACGCGGTGGTAATTGTGTATCCATAGGAATTATTTGTAATTGTTCGCGTACAAATCCACGCTGCGGAGCAGTTGAATCTAATCTGTAGATTGCAGGTCTACCTGTGGACCTTACCACGCTAGAAATTTTGTGTGTGGTCACACTCCAGATAGGATCAGTTGCTCTTTTTCTACCTCCTTCAAGTTCACCAGGTTCATATAAATATCTTACGGTAACATTACCTAGTACTGGTTGAGAGAAAGATTTACGTTGTATTGGTATATATTTTTTTGTGATCGCATTAGAAGGTTTCATAAAAGTTGCACGAGTCATTTCGTTGTTTAACGCAGCTATCACACTTGGTAACCTTGCAACCCATTCACGAGATCCCTCCATGGACTTAAAGTCAGCGGTTATTTCCTTTGCGTATTGGTATCCAAATAACCGCTTAGCAAGTGTTCGATTAAATCGTTCAACGATTGCCTGATCACGATGAATTTCAGTGTGTCCTCGTCTGATTTTAACGTTATGTCGCTTCATCAACGATGATATTGCACCAAGAAATTCTTTGCCAGGATCAACCTGTAGCAGTTGTGGCCATCGTAGACTACCACGTTGATAAATGCGTTCAAACGCAGATGCAACTTCAGTTGCTGTTTTTGTTGACAGTGGTTCTGCTTCTTTATATCTACTCGCAACGTCAACGACGGTTAACGCGTATCTGTATGTGTATTGAAGTCTGCCAGTTTTAATGGTATCGTGTGGTAAAAACAAAATATCTGCTTGATGAACTTCATTAGGGGTACTGACATCAAAATGTGCATGCTAAATTTTTTTAGGTTATGGTAGATAGATTTGCCATATTGCCTGTCGTGCTAACCACGCCGCAGCAACATCACGTGAGACTTTTGCTGCTTCAGCAAGTTTACTAATCGCTGCTTTACCTCTCCAATATCCTCTTGGACTATAATAATAATAATAATAATAATAATAATAATAATAATAATAATAATAATAATAATAATAATAATAATAATAATAATAATAATATAATAATAATAATAATAATAATAATAATAATAATAATAATAATAATAATAATAATAATAATGAGGACTTTGTATAGCGCCTAATCTTTAGAAGCTCTAAGCGCTTTACAACATTTGACAACACTTAAAAAAACATATATAATGATATGATTACAAAAATAAAAACAAACACCACGAAATTAGAAAACAGAAAATATGTTGTAAATATTTAAGGCAAGGATACATTATTAGGTCTTTAAGTCTGTTCTTGCAGTTGAAATAGGTGAGTTTTAAGAGCGCTCTTGAATGAGATCACTGTGTCTTTGTGTCCAAGTGCAGTGGGCAATTCGTTCCACGTTGCTGGGCCCTGGTATGCAAAAGAGCGTTGTCCATATGATTTCATCTTCACAGTGGGAATAATGAGAATACGAGTGTCAGAAGAGGAGCGTAAGCATCTTGCAGGTGTGTACACATGGGTGAGGTCAGATAAGTATGTTGGACTGGAGCCCATCAGTGAAACGTAGCACAGAGAACAAATTTTGTGTTTAATTCTGGATCGTATGGATAGCCAGTGAAGGGTACAGAGCAGGGGAGAGGCGTGCTCTGATCGTGGTACTCTAAGGATGATTCGAGCAGCTGTATTTTGAACTTTTTGAAGTTTCTGAAGTAGATATTGAGACGAACCCGACAGAATTGAGTTACAATAGTCCAGTCTTGAAAGTACTAAGGAACACACAAGTGTTTTAGTGGCATCAACTGAAAGATACTTGCGAATGGAGCTGATTCGTCTCGGCTCAAGATATGCAGCCTTGCATATGTTCATGACATGTTGATGCAATGAGAGTACTGTCAAGAGTGACACCGAGGTTTCGTACTGACTGTGTGAATTTAATGTTGGTGTTGCTGATATTTATTGTCTGAGGTAAAGGATGTGAATGAGAAAGTCTTTGTGTTGTAATCAGGATGGCTTCAGTTTTATCATCATTCATCTGCAGCTTGTTACATGTCATCCATGATTTCACATCGGAAATGCACCTCTCTACGCTTGGATGGTAGCTTCAACTTCAGCTGGATGGCTAGATTTGTATATTTGGGTGTCATCAGCATACAATTGGTGAGACACTGGATGATGATCTATGACACTTGAGAGTGGCTGAGTGTATAGAATGAAGAGAACAGGTCCAAGAACAGACCCCTGTGGAACACCACAGCATAGATCAACTGGACTGGAGTGTTTTCCATCTGCGGACACAATTTGTGTCCTGTTGACCAAGTAGGACTTGAACCATAGTAAGGCCGTATCATGAATGCCAAATACATGCTGGAGACGGTGAAGTAATATATCATGGTCTATAGTGTCAAATGCTGCAGACAAGTCAAGGAGAGTGAGGACTGTAATCTTTCCGCCATCCAAAGCAGAGAAGGTCATTGACTACTTTCAGAAGAGTAGTTTCAGTACTGTGGCAAGGGCGATATGCAGACTGTACATTGCTAAAAAGACTGTTTGAATTCAGATGAGATACAAGTTGGGATAGAACAACTTTTTCTAAAATTTTTGACATGAATGGCAGATTAGAAACTGGGCGGTAGTTCTTTAAATCATTATGGTCGAGATTCCATTATTATGATAATAATCAGTTGATTAATTACCAGCCCCTAACATTATTTTACCTTTCATATCAGCTTTTATCAGAAAAGCAGCTAATTTTTCTCGAAGTGATTTATCTTTTACATTATTTATTGCATGAATTAATTTTATATCGGCGAGATGTCGTTGTTGTAAATCATTACTTTTATACGCAACATCATGAATGTGACACGCTTGATCAATTGCGTTTATTGGATACTCTCCAGGTTTTGGTTGGTCTTGGTTATCGAGTCGGATATCGAGACGAGTTCCAGGACCACAATAATTATATCCGGGTAATTGTTTTTCACCACGATACTTTGCCCATGGAGCTCCTGGTGATTTACCTAACGAAGCAGTGATATCTCCACCTGACTTTAATGAAATAAATTTGTATTTTTTTGTACCACATTTCACACACTTGCCTGTAAGTGCGCGCCTGTTATTTTTTGTTATTATTGTCGTTAATCCACTGGTATGAGTGGGTGCTCTACATCGAACACAATATAAATCCATATTATTATTATATGGACATAATTGACTTCTCAGCGACACGAAAACAAGAGCCAGTCAAGCATCATCCAGCGCTACCAAATTCTATCAGATCAATTATACTTGGCCCATCTGGGTCTGGTGAAACGCAATTATTACTTAATCTGATAATGCGATGGCTCAAGTGGGATAAATTATATTTAGTAGCACCATCTGTAGATGATCAACGATGTTACGAAGTACTTAAAGATTTTAATGAAAATGCAAAGTCGCTGACGTGTCCTATAATGATGCTATTGATTTTATTACCGATATCGATGAAGCTCCATCCATAGATGATCTTGATGGATGTATCAATAATCTCGTAGTATACGATGATGTAATGTTGGATAAACAATCCAATCCAGCTCGGATATTTTCGCGAGGCCGTCACAAAAATACAGACGTGATTTATTTAACTCAGAAATACACACAAATTCCAAAAGTGATCAGAGATAATTGCAATATCTTAATTGTGTTTAATGGAGTAGATAATTATACTTTACAAAATATTTATTATACTTGGTGTTCAGGGGGCATGGACATGGTTAAATTTAAAAACTTCTTTTCAAAAGCACAAGCTGTTCCTTTCGGATTTATAACGATAAATTTACATGACCCAAGATCTAGGTATCGTATAGGTCTGGATAAAATCTTTGGTTAATTACAGCAGCAGAGGGGGTGAACGACCAACGTTAAGTGACCAGCGCGTAAACGAAACATTCCTAAAAATAAAAACGCGCGTCAGAGAAAAGTAACAAAATGAGCTAACTAGGTTGAGGTTTAACGTTATTGACCTTAAGATTTCCTTTTCGTAGGAAGGCTTATTTTTCATAAATAAGGTCTCGAACAAAAATGGTCTGTTCACCCCCTCTGCTGCTGTATATAATTTGTTTTGCGAGCAACATTAGGAAGTTGATAAGATCATCAAAGTTATTTGTTTCCATTCAAGATATCATTTAGTGTAATTTTAAAAGTTGGATCGTAAGTTGGATCCATTCCACAAATAATTTCCAATACTGTTCCGTAACTGAACAGTCATAGAATAAATGCTCAATTTTGATATATTCCCTCCTTACAGAAGGTGCATTATCATTATCACTGAAATTAATCTGTTTCAAAAATTTGTTTGTGGCAATATTTATATAATGAGCTATAAAATTAAAGCTAACCATTTGTTTGTCTTTTGTACAAAGTGTAGCCAAAACAAAAGAGTTGGACCATTTATTTACACCAATTGCACACGCTAGCTGCCTGGAACAAGTTTCATATTTTCAATTTGGCATTTGTGTCTTGGTTGGTAACAGATCTTTATAATTAAATCTTTTATTTGCTCTAACCCTAAGAAGTGACGTTTTGTCGAGTATTACATGGAAAATGTTTCCGCTTTCAAGAAAACTTTAAATTCCTTTTTTTTCCACTTCACTGTTTTCTTTCAGACAAGGCTAAGTACTGTATAAAATTTTCATTTTTGTTCTTTGTTTTATTTCACCAAAACTTGGAGATCATTGTGCATCAAAAAGGTGTTTAATAAGTATAATACCGTTTGTTCTCCACCTTGTGTGCGATATAAAGTTCTCTATAGCTACTAAAATAAGAATATCTAGAGACAGGTATCCCTGAACAGTCGATGGTTTATTTTTTCATTATGATAAAGCATAAATAATATCACTCCAAAGGATATTTTTAATTTATTTAGAGATTTCTTTCAGTTTGGTTTTTTCTAATTTTAATATCAGTATACCTACAAATTTTCCAAATATTTGTTCAGAAACCAGTTTTCGCCACGAACCTTCTTCCTTCAGTAATAGGTGCCTAATCCAGGAAAGTTTAATATAACACACAAATGCGTGCAAGTGAATCATATTCAAACCATATTTTTTTAAAGGAAGCTATAAGAGTATCTCGTTTTACTTTCTCTGTTTTTCAACCACAAATAAACTTGAAAAATAATGTATTCAGTTCATTTTCTATAAGGGAAGGAGGACTTGGCAGAACAGCAAAAAGATGAACAAATGTTACCAGAATCAAAAATTTTATCCAAGTAATTTTTTTTCAAGTAAGGAACAATTTTATTCTGCTCCACCAGCCGAAAAATTAATTTTGCGTCTTTCAACTTCGTCAAATTATTAAGTTCAACCATATCCTCCTAACTCAAAGAGAAATCTACACCCATTAGTCTAAAATTGGACATTGACCAGTTAATATCAATTTCGGGAGATATCTTTTCATTTGAAAATTTTTATTTTCGATTCAAATAGCTTTTGATTTAAAAACATTGCAGTGCAGACCTCTTACCGAATCAACGTCGTTTAAAATCTGCATAGTTGTATCCAAGGACAATTTAAAGACCATTTGATATTAACAAATCTTTGTAATACTTGTATTCTTTTTAGTTCCATTGCACGAAGTTCAATTTCTGTTCTAAATAAGTAGGGTGCTAAAAAGTCTCCCTAGCGACAACCTTTCTCCAGATTGAAAAATAAGGATAAATATCCATTATTAATGACACACCTTTTTCATTTATTGCAAAATATTCTGAACTACTGACAAATAGATTCCCCAAAGTTTAAAGATTTCGGGGCATTCTCCAATCTGTTCCATTCATCCGAGTCGTAAGCTTTTTCGAAGTCTATCAGAATGGGAAGATCAGCTTCGTTTGTTTCCTCATGATAATGCATCAAGTCATACAAAATGCTGGTATTTTCCGCAATGAATCTCCATTTTATAAAACCTTTTGACTGTCACTAATATTAGCAGAGAGGACTTTCTTGACCCTAAAAGCATTTGATGCCGACGCAATCTTGTAATAACATTAACTAGTAAAATTGGTCTCCAATGCTGAATGAATTTTCTGTCTTTATCTTCCTTTAGAATGCAAGTAATGATTCCCTGAAGAGGAAGACGCCTTCATATTTCCAAATGAATTTGTACTTTGTTATTCATTGTTTAGGAAATTCACCAAAATAATATGAAGTAGTTCAATAATTTTTGTGCAGTTTAAAATATCAGAAAAAAATTATTCTATTAAATCTTTTGATTATTACTTCAATTAGTTCAAGTACTAAAGATAATTGCATGTTAAATTTGTGTATTATTACCAGTATCATGTATGGAAATTTTTGATCTGTGTCCGCATTATTGTCTCTGTATAACATTCCCATAAATGTGTCTTATCTATATAGACCAACCAGACCATTGGTGTGCTATCGAAGTCTCTCATTCAAGAACGAAAAGTAATGTGTTTTCCGCAAGAACGCTCACAAAAGTGGACCTAACTTGATTTCTCACTAGAGTGTCGATGTTATTATGGTTGCCTTCATTAAAATAATTGATTAACATTGTAAATGATTTAGTGCAAAAGTGGACAAACAAAACAAACAAAACATAAAACAGGAATTATTTATACATTTGACCTGGTAAACTCTCTCATATTGCAACTCCATATTCAAATCTGTGATTAGGATAACCCAAGTTTGGGAACTTGAAATTGTGCAACGTTATGTGAACAGCTGAACTGGAATGATAGATTCTGTAAATTTCAAAACTTACTGCAGTCGTGGACACAGAGAGATCTGACAATACAGGGCAAAGTTAAAGTGGTTAATACCTTATTGCTTTCCAGAATATGGTACATAGTGTCAGTACAGCCTCGTCCTGATATGATTGTGGATGAATTAAAGCAATTTATTTCTGAAATACATATAGTCCGGGATATCCCACTTGTCAATTATTATACCATAATTGGTGATAAGCAAAAAGCAGGACTACAGTTAATTGATAAAATTATGAACATGTGTTCATTCAGACTAAAAGTTTTGAAAATATATTTGGATATTAATTACAGTACTGTGGAAAAATACCTTTGATTACTTGTATCTACTGTTCTAAATATGAGGCTAACAACGGACGTATTTCGCATGTCCTTAAATATATATATGATATATGTATATGATATCATGCACATTACATATGAGTTACAAATTCAGGGTGTATTACTATTAATTGATTTGAAAAAGCATTTTATTCTATTTAATGGACATTTATTCATAATGTTCTTACTTTTTTAATTTTGGACCAAGTAGAAGGCACTGGGCTAAACCTTTTTATTGCAATATCTCATCGGCAGTTTCACAAAATGACTTTCTTTCAGAATTTTTCACAATTTCCAGCGGTTGTCGGCAGGGTGATTCAATATCCCCATATCTCTTCTTATTATGTGCAGAAATATTGTCTATACTATTAAAGAATAATAGAAAATTAAAGGTATCAAGTTCAGGGAAACAGAATATTTACTGTCACAGTTTGCAGATGACACTACTTTAATTCTTGATGGCTCTTTCGAATCCTTGCAATCCTCTATTAAAGTATTGAGCTTCTTTGCAAGGATTTCAAGACTGAAACTGAACATTGCAAAAGCAAAAGCAGTTTGGATAGGAAGCAAGAAGTACAGTGCAGAAACATTTCATGACAGGTTAAAGTTACAGTGGGTGACTGAATTTACAACAGTGGGCATAACGTTTTCGGTGGATTTGGATAAAATGGTAAAAATGAATTTTGAATATAAAACAGAAATGATTAAAACTTGTTTAAAACATTGGGAAAAAAGATCATTAACACCAATTGGTAAAAATAACAGTTCTGAAAACCTTAATTAATCCAAAGTTTAATCAATTGTTCATCTCATTACCAAATCCTCCACAAAATTTTATCAGAGAATTAAATGAATTATTTTTCACTTTTGTATGAAAATCAGAAGTGATCAAAGTTAAAAAAGAGGTTATGATTCAGACTTTTTTCCAATGGTCGCCTGGCGATGATAGATATTGATAAATTTATATTAGTTTTCAAAATAACATGGAATCATAGAATTCTTCTACCTCGCAGAAAATAGAAAATTGGTCAATTTATTTGAAAATGAAATATGCAAGATTAGAAACTTGTTCCTACTATGAGATGAAAATATGATTACTTTATCCAAAAAGACAACAAAATGCTTTTTGGTGTGATGTTTCACTGGCACGGAAGCTGTTACTAGAGAAAACTATACCACGGACATGAAAAGATGTTACGAAAACAAGTTTATTGATGAACTCCCTTATAAGGGTGAACAAGGTACCCATTTTGTTTAGGAAATGGTTTGAACATAATGTAATCTATATTGGTGATATGCTTACAGATCAGGGAACTATGATCGACTTTGAAAGCTTTAAAGCTAGATATTGTCTCAGTACAAATTTCCTTGCCTTTCAAGGGATAATTCAGTGTGTAAAGTCCTTGTGTAAAAAGTTACAGTTAGGTAAATCAACACTGGTCAGACCATGTATCCATTTCCATTTAGAAACTGTATATCATAACAATAAGGGATGTAAAGACTATTACAATTTACTTTTAAGAAAGGGTGTTAAACCAACTATTTAAAATAAATGGAATGAAATTTTTAAACCGAACATGGATATATGGCTTGACATATATACTAAAGCTTTTAAAATAACAAGAAACTCAAAATTACAATGGTTTCAATTTCGTATTACTCATAGAATTTTACCAATGAATTATTTTAAAACGAAAGGGGATATACCTAGATTGGATGATTTGAAAGTTTTTGTTAAAGATCACTATAATCTGGAAAAATATATTGCAATAAAATCTGAAAGGAAAGAAGCGTTTATGTTGATTTGAGAACAGTGGGAACCGTTAATCCACAGTAACTAGATTGGTGTGTTTAACTAAAATACATGTTTAATAGCGTCATGTTATAATGTACAGTGGGTCACCTAGATACTGTATATTTATAATTGTACAATAAGAGATTTTGTAATACATGAATGTGTGCACGTGTGCTTGCATGTCTGTGTATGTATGTTATTTTGTTTTTCTCCTTCACTATATTTATTGTCCCTAGGCTATATCAGTTGTAAGGTGACCCTGGGATGGTTCCCCGACCCAATGGTCAATCTATTATAGGGACAATAAAAAACACAAAACAACTATTGAGTCTCCTCTCTATGCCTTAAAGAGAAACTTTCCATGCATGGGAACAAATTACAAATAACATTGACATGAATATTGATGTGATGACTGTATTTAAACAACCTCTCATTTTGATGTATAATCTTACATGTGCTGGTTAAACATAACCGCTTTCAGAATTTATCGATATTTCATGTTGAGCCAGGTAGATGGGATAAGCCACAAGCAATATCATATCAAAATATAACATGTTCTTATAATGGCATAGAGGACGAATTTATTTTCTGTATTAGAATGTCAATGTTACATAGAATATAGACGCAAATATATACCAAAATATCATAGGTAGCAGCCATACAATCCCAAATGCATTAATCTACTTTCCAGTAATAATCAAAAGATTATACGAAATTTAAGGCATTCTGTCTTTTGCGCCTTTAAACTTCACAATGAATGCAAGATGTATCTAATATACACTCCGTCAACCAGCCTCGATCCAGCAACAGTCAGATGATGATTATACAGTTGTATACGTGTTGCTTCAGCTGCCTTAGTTGCTCATGATGTGTTCATTTTTTCATCTCTTGTCAAAGTGATTGTTTGTATCTTCCTTCTCTATTTTACCTTCTATTTCCCTTCCGAATATTTAATAATTCATTTACAATAATTAACATAGCTTAAAGAATAATTATATTCCGTAATTTGACACAAGTAAAATGGTTTGAAAATTGTTCATTCACATGCATTTTGAATCTTACATAATAATAATAATAATAATAATAATAATAATAATAATAATAATAATAATGAGGACTTTGTATAGCGCCTAATCTTTAGAAGCTCTAAGCGCTTTACATTTGACAACACTTAAAAAACATATATAATGATATGATTACAAAAATAGAAACAAACACCACGAAATTAGAAAACAGAAAACATGCTGTAAATATTTAAGGTAATGAAACATTATTAGGTCTTTAAGTCTGTTCTTGCAGTTGAAATAGGTGAGTTTTAAGAGCGCTCTTGAATGAGATCACTGTGTCTTTGTGTCTAAGTTCAGTGGGCAATTCGTTCCACGTTCCTGGGGCCTGGTATGCAAAATAACGTTGTCCGTTTGATTTCATTTTCATAGTGGGAATAATGAGAATACGAGTGTCAGAAGAGGAGCGTAAGTGATGATGATGTTCGTCCATCGGAGTCGATGAGGACCATTAATGTCATTGAATTCACCGGGGGTGGGTCCGCAGATGGCTGATCAGTCCAATCCGGGCTCGGAAGAGTCTGTTGCAGTGGGGACATGGATGTACAGGTTGCTGACTTGGAGATGCGGAATTGCTGTTCCTGGATTTGCGCAGAGCACGTTGTTCAGCTGCGTCCACCAGTCTTTCCTGCTCAAAGGCTGCCGCACCGGCATTGACTAGACTGCGCCAAGCAGATCGATCAGCAGCGACACTCTCCCAGCTGTCAGGGTCAATGCCAAAGTTTGTCAGCGAGGCCTTGAGGGTGTCCTTGTACCTCTTCTTTTGACCACCATGAGATCTCTTGCCTTGCTGTAACTCTCCAGAGAACACCTTCTTGGGTAGGCATTCTTCCGGCATGCGCACAACATGGCCAGCGCATCGGAGTTGTGCCTTGCACAGCATGGTGTGTATGCTTGTCATACCGGCCCAAGTGAGCACCTCTGTGTTCGGTATCCTGTCCTGCTATCTAATCTGCAGCAGTTTTCTCAAGGAGCTCAGGTGGAAGTGGTTCAGTTTTTTAGCTTGGCGGCTATACACAGTCCAGGTCTCGCAAGCATAGAGAAGGGTGGGGAGAACAACTGCTGCGTAGACTTTAAGTTTGGTGGCGAGCTTGATGAAAATATCCCAGACATTTGAGCGGAATCTGACAAATGCTACGCTGGCTTTGTCAATCCTGGTGTTGACCTCATCGTCTATGTGGACTCCTTGTGAGAGGGTGCTGCCGAGGTATGTGAACCTGTCCACATGTTTGAAATTTTGGCCGTTGACAGTGATGGATGGTTCCAGGTAATCTTTTCCAGGAGCTGGCTGATGCAGAATCTCGGTCTTGCTGGTGGAGATGGTGAGCTCAGACGGCTGCCGAAATCCATTTCTGCTTCAGGTCAATGGAAGACGACCTTATGGCCTGAGCCGCCTGCGTGCAAGTCCGCCACTACGGCAACCAGTGCATCCACACCTCGCCCATCGCCGCAGGACTTGGGAACGGGTGATGACATAAACGACTTGCGCGTTAATTGGATTAAAGTGAGGGAGAGTTGCGCTGTGTCAGCCTCACTCTCTCGTCCAGGCCCCACTTTGTCCAGTGGCAAGACGTAGTCAAGACAGCTTGAATGGAGACTGGATGCAGTGGATGACCAAGGCGTCCTGCGTGTCTTGCCGTGCTCTTAGCGCTCCACGTCGCTTTGCTGGATCCGCTTTCCTGCCCGTTGACCATCTGGTGGTTCCTCCGCGCAGTCCGCCGGGTTCAGTCTTCACATGCTATGGGTGACAAGCCCTGACTCACCGAGGGTTTGAGACCCGTCGGCTACCCTCAACCTGGTTTAACCGGTCAGTCGAAGCCGTTGACCGTGGTGTGGCCGCTGCGCATGCTACAGCTTCTTGGAGCCACAGGTGAGAGCTGAGCGCCAAGTGGGGACCAAAGATGGACTAGCTACCTCCGAAGGGTGTGTACACATGGGTGACGTCTGATAGGTATGTTGGACTGGAGTCCGTCAGTGAAACGTAGCACAGAGAACAATGTTTGTGTTTAATTCTGGATCGAATGGATAGCCAGTGTAGGGTACAGAGCAGGGGGGAGGCGTGCTCTGATCGTGGTACTCTAAGGATGATCCGAGAAGCTCTGTTTTGAACTTTTTGAAGTTTCTGGAGTAGATATTGAGACGAACCAGACAGAATTGAGTTACAATAGTCCAGTCTTGGAAGTACTAAGAAACACACAAGTGTTTTAGTGGCATCAACTGAAAGATACTTGCGAATGGAGCTGATGAGTCTCAGCTCAAGATATGCAGCCTTGCATATGTTCATGACACGCTGGAGCAATGAGAGAGTACTGTCGAGAGTAACACCTAGGTTTCGTACTGACTGTGTGAATTTAATGTTGGTGTTGCTGATATTTATTGTTTGAGGTAAAGGATGTGAATGAGAAAGGATTTGTGTTGTAATCAGAATGGTTTCAGTTTTATCATCATTCATCTGCAGCTTGTTACATGTCATTCATGATTTCACATCGGAAATGCACATACATACATACATACATACATACATACATACATACATACATACATACATACATAATCTTTAACATATTTATGCTTCGTTTCATCGTAATATTAACTAATGTTGTATTTTTATCTTTGCACAACATTCCTCTAACGGCCAATAGTCAAAATAGCGAGACAATCTATTTGAAATGGACGTCTCTCATACATCAAAGCAAAGCATTATGCATGACCTGCCACCTACCTGACGGGAATAGTGACTCACTCTTTTACCAACGCGTGGGTGGTGTAAAGGTTAGCATGGTTGCGTTCCAAGCAGCCAGTCCAGGTAAGATTCCCGACTGACGCATTCCTTTTGTGACTACGCTTCTTCAAGTCCAATATATTGGCATCTTCGTTTTTCTTCCATTTAGCATTTTTAGCAACCCTCAGCCAAAAATGTCAATAATTCTTCTCGGTGTGCATGATCTTGTACAACTGTGTGGTGTTCGTAAATCTTCCACTTACTCCGAAGGCAGTCGCGGCAGCTTATAGTAGAAGTCACATGGGTCATGCAATTGCATTTACTGGTATAAATTTAAAAACAAATTTTAGATTTAAAATATAATCGTAATAAAGTTATAACAAAGTTTATTCAATCGTGAGTTTTGAGTGATCTGCATATTAACTGTCATAACAAAGTTTCAGGACAAAAATTATCGATCGCTATGGACTTTTACAATGGCAGTTCAGCTTTAGACTGGGTCAAGAAAGTTGATATTGCATTGAACTATTACTAGTATGATCGCGTGAACAAGAAGTCACGCACATTTTCCTTCATCTTCTCTACGGATCTTTGGCAATGAATGGGATAGAGGAGTAACATCAATAAGTTTTCTTCTTAACATGTACATATGACATTTCTTCAAAATGATAATTTAGCATGATATAAATTTTAAGTGAAACAAATCTGAATTGACACTTGTGTTTCTACTGTCTTTTACGTGTACGAAGGAACATATTTGTATGGGGAAAATAGGTATTATGTACGAACTGAAATAAAATACATGACATACCATACACACAGATATATACGACGTTACATAATTGTCTCCAATTTATGGGACTTGTGTGCCGTTTTATTTTTATTTATTTTTTTTATCGGTGTTTTTCCAGGCTTTGTTTATAAATGACGACATTGTCGCATCTCTGTTTATGTTTCTAGTGCAACCTCTTCCGACCCGCAGGCGCGTTCCCTCTTACATCATAGCGCTCGACAAAACCGGTTTAAACCGGATCACCCGCTTGCTTGACTGTGCCTAAAATTATGGAATTACCATATCACTGAGTTTGCCATTAAGCAATTTTCGAGGAATTTATACAGAATATTCAATGTAATTTTGATAGACGAGGCGCGAACTAAAGTGAAAAAACTCCATTTAATGGTATGTGTAATCAGATTCTCCAAACTGACACCTATAGCTGCTGTAAGTGTCTCCGAGCGCGTACATGAGCTATTCGAATTTTACTATAGTCCGTCGAGCCTCAGACTCATTATCCAAGGGTCACTGTTCGATACTCCCTCAGACCAGTTTCGGTCGGCTGTCTGTCTGTATCTTGAGAAAAGCATTTAGCTCCCACTTTCCTCCCCATGCTAAATCCAATAATATCTTCAAAATGCAATTAAAAACAGTATTTCCAAAAGAGTGATGTAAGGGAACAAATATAATAGATTAGATTAAGAATGGACAATAATCATGGTTACTCCAGATTTATTATTATATGGTTAATCGACTGCGATGTTTGGGGTGAACACCTATTGTCTGAAACATATCACTGAATATCTTTTTGCTTTTACTTGTTTTTAAATGTTCTTTTCCTATCATTTTGCAAAAGAAACAAAACATCCAAATCTAAATTTTGACTTAGTCAAAAGGAGAGAAGGCGGACTCAATGCGCGCTGTCAAGGTTCTTAATACTCGCACAGGAATTTCAAAATGGTTACATCTAGTCATTGCTATTCGGGCGTTCTTGAAAATATAATGCCTCATCCGGTAAATTGATCAAGAGCATGGTATAGATAAATTCTTGTCATATACAACCAACAAAGAATGCAGTCAATTTGTAATAGGCAACAAACGGTGCCTTCATGTTATCGTCCAAAACGTTTTTTTTTTTCTTTATAAATGATTGTGTTTTTAACTGAATGAGATACGTTCTCATTTTATTGTCGTATCTAACAATTCTCTTATGATCTTTGAGATCGGGGAAAATTTAATTCTGAGTCATTTTATGTTCTCTATAAAAAAAAGACGTTACAACTAAGTGAAACAATTGAAGCACATACATCTGAATGATAGATCATTCAAAGAAAAGAAAAGAAATTGCCACCAAAAGAAACACGACTTGCAATCAACTTTCTTGATTGAAAAAAGTAACTTGTGATGAAATATGTTGGATTCATTCATTCATTCATTCATTCATTCATTCATTCATTCATTCATTCATTGGTTGGTTGGTTGGTTGATTGGTGTACTGTCTGGCGTTAACAACACATTGACACATGAAAATACTCTTGGTACCAAACAAACGGGATTAAAAAGCCTGGGTGTAAATTAAGGGGAGAAAGTTAGTGGGAAAAATTTTTTTTTACTTAAAGGGCAGAAGGCCGATGCAGATTTGTTTGTTATGTATATCTTATAGACAGCTGGAATGCAGCTGATAACAACAAATTAAAAGCTATCACACGTCTCTGGTTCGACAGTACCAAAACATCTTTTGAGAAATTTACCAAAGGAAAGAGGTCTAGTCTATCAGAAACTTACTTCAGGAACGGGGAACACATAAGCTTTGCATAAGTGCTTGTACAACTGTTCTGATGCATATTAGCAGTCGGTGGACCTTATTTTCTCCAAAACAAATCTGTGAGTTGGGAAAAAGATATAGAAGGAAGGTAAGAAGCTAGCCAGCTAACAAGAAGTCAGTAGGTGAATAAATATATGTTATTGTATAAGTGAGTCATTCAGTATTGGATCTAAAAACTACAACCCGACCAGAAATTAGAAATTAATATAACAAATGCATGACTGCTAAATGTTTTCAAAATATTTCTAAATCTATATATTGATTAACGCCGAACTAAGCTGCATAGCAAATATCATAAAATAACTCGCAGATTTTTAATCACCGCATACATGATTTAAGTCTCTTAACGTACTGTATTATTGCAAGACAGAGGGACTACTTTCATAAGTTGCCATAATTTATACTCCGATTCCAATAGCACTTCCATAATAATGGCAATACAATATTTTTAAGCAAACAAAAACAACAAACGTACCTACCAAACCTGAGACTGGTTCTCTGATGCATTTAAAGATTACTTAAGAAAGTGGCTTAATTTCCCCATTAAGAAGGAAGCAATATAGACCAGCAGAACCCGAAACACCGAACGGAAGATTTAATCCGTGTGTTTGTGCTCATGTGTATGTTGTCTATTTATCAGCTATCTTTCCATATCATTTTCAGTAATCTACTTCATCTCGCTTTTAATGATATTTATCACATAGTGAGCAGCTGTTGTTTGATTCTCAAAGAAAAGTCATTAAAAATAAAACAAAGTTTATAGGCATAGGGAATGAGATAGAAAAAAAGAACTAAGTGAAAAAATGTAATGGCTATAAAAGAAGTATTCTCAGAGTCCATAACTACAGAAAGTGTACCACGCTCTCTCTCTCTCTCTCTCTCTCTCTCTCTCTCTCTCTCTCTCTCTCTCTGCCACCCGGTACTGCTCTTTTGTATATGGATTTATCGTATGCTATTAGGTGATATATCAGACCTTCTACCTGTCTATCACATATTTTACCTGAGAAAGCCCTCGTACTAAAGATAGATCTGAAGAAACAAAACAGAATACCTTGGATACGTGGAAGCACTGATTCGTTTTTTCCAGGATTCAGTCGATATTACAGAACTACTATTGTCTGTATCTTTTTTAGTTACATCACTGCAGCTACGTAATATTCTTAAGTGTCAGCGCCTGACCTTTAAATAACAAATCAAGTGCCAGCATCTGACCTTTATCTAACAAATCAAGTGTCAGCATCTGACCGTGATATAGAACAAATCAAGTGTCAGCATCTGACCTTTATGTAACAAATAAAGTGTCAGCATTTGACCTTTATACAACAAATGAAGTGTCAGCATCTGACCGTTATATATAACAAATCAAGTATCAGCATCTGACCTTTAAATGAAAAATCAAGCGTCTGCATTTGACCTTTATATAAATATTGCAAATTCATTTCGATATCTCATTTTTCGTTCTTAGAATTACATCAAAATGTGTTCGTTCCATTTAAAGACTAGTTAGATTTTTAAACACACCGTAACAAGAAGTGTGATTCTAACACCGTAATAAGAAGTATGATTCTAACAGTCGAGAATTTGTATTGAATTCATTAGTTGAGCAACTTTGTCCAACAGTAATGCGTAATGAATAAACTGTTGCATAACTGCGCTGTAAAATAGCTATTATTGGAAAATAAAAATTTAATCTAATTTTTAAATATAAACCATACGCTTGATGTGAGTATAGATGTAACGATAAAAAGAGATGATTCACATCAACTTCTGTCTATATTCTTTTGATGCGACATATGTGTGTATCTGTACATCATCTTTTCCCATCAGTAGAGTAATTAATTCACATCTATCTGTATTCATAGAACATCCTTGTCCAATAGTTCTTTATAATTAAGTCACATCTCTGCATTTGAAGAACATTATCGTCCGACAGTAATGCTTAATTGTTCAGAGAGCAGCCATTGTCCTAATGTAAAGTGTAATTATGTCCTATCTATGACAGCTCCGTTGGCCTTGTGGTTTGAGCGTCCGCCTCGGATGCGGGAGGTCGCGTGTTAGAACCTCGGTCGAGTCATACAAAGACTTATAAAAATAGTACTAACAGCTGCCTCGCTTGGCGCTCAGCATAGAGAGGTTAGTGTTAGGACTGGTTGGCCTGGTGTCAGGATAATGTGACTGGATGGAACATGATGCTACATGTCTACGGCATGATGCCCCAGTGCTAGACAACACTATAAACTGTCACACCGCAGACACTGTAGCGATAAGGCTGAAAAATTGTTGAAACTACGTTAAAAATCCAGAGCGCGCGCGCGCGCGCGCACACACACACACACACACACACACACACACACACACACACACATATGTCCCATCCATGTGTATTGTATAGCATCCTTGTCCAACAGTAACGCAAGGTTATGTCACATCTATGTCTGTTTGTAGACCATCCTTGCCCAGTTAGTAACATGTAATTATGTCTCATGCATGTGTATTCGTAGAGCAACTTTGTAATTATGTCTTATCTATGTGTATTCGTACAGCGTTCTTGTCTAATGGTAAAGTGTAATTGTGTCACATCTATGTTATTGTTTCAGTCTATTGACCGTTAGAAGTACACAAGTGTCAAAGTAGAAGATTCAGACAGACCAAAAATATAAATAAACTAGACTAAAATAAAACATGTCACTTCAGTGATGTACTTTAAGGACTGGTTGTCGTGAATTTATTTGAGTAGATTTTTCTCTCTTTAATAATAATAATAATAATAATAATAATAATAATAATAATAATAATAATAATTAAATTCCCTAAAAGTATGAACACGATAGTTCTGTTTTCTCTAGATGTTTCGACGGTAATAATAATAATAATAATAATAATAGTCTGTTCAAGCCTTTACACATATAGAATTTTTACACGTCTCTATCCTTTGTACAAACGGAAAATTCGGGTATAAGAATTTTCTCCATTTTTACTTTGCTTCTTGTTCCATAGTTACAGTAACGCAAGGTCGATTTTGACATCACGTGTCAAGTCATATCGTGACGTCACGATATTGTTATGTATCATCCGCCCACATCAGAACAATTTGGTTAAGTTAATCAAGTGTGAGCCCCTGTCTCTCTGAAAAAGATGATGCTGATGATGCTAATGATGAGATAGTGATGATGATGATAATGATTTTTAATGATGATGATAAAGAAAGGGTACATTGATAACAATGTTTCTGCTATCTTTGATCTCAGTGATGATGATGATGATGATAATGAAGATGATGATGATGATGTAATAATAATAATAATAATAATAACAACAACAAAGCCAACGCTACTACTATCAGATCTAAAACGACTATTATTAATAATAATCAAGGAAAAGAAGAAAATGACGATGATTACGATGACGACGACAATGAATATTGTTCATTAATGATCTCTTCAAGAAAATTCACCATAATCATGGCGTCGATATAGTGATCATTTCCCTTCGAATGCAGGAAATTTCTTTAATCCGAAGAATGTCTAGGCAAAGCATGGCTCCAATTTCGATAAACAGTTCTTTTGAAATTTGAAATTTTTTATATTTTTTTTACATACTTTGTTTCTACTGATGATTCAATTTCAATGAAACGTATAACCGAACTACCGACCGATAGATTGCTAGATAAATGTGTAAACACCGCCACTAAGTACCAAACTATCTCCTTACTTGTTTTTTTTTTTTAAACATACAAAAATTCTTATGGAAAGGCAACTCTGGTCGTCTTCGAAAGCCATCTATACTCACGTTGGAAGAAACTGGTTTATCATTCTGTTAAGAGTATGAAGCAGTATTTTATCACATTATTTGCTCTGCGTGAATGTTTGCCTGGCGAGTGTGTGTGTGTGTGTGTGTGTGTGTGTGTGTGTGTGTGTGTGTGTGTGTGTTGGATTTTTAAGGTAGCATTAAAAAAAATTCAGCCATATCGCTACGATGTCTGCAGTGTGACAGTTTATAGTGATGGCTAGCACTGGAGCATCATGCCGGAGACATGTATCATAATGTCCCAGTTAATCACATTGTCCTGACACCAGGCCGACTAGTCCTAACAATAACCTCTTAATGCTGAGCGCCTAGTGAGGCAGCCGTTAGCGCCATTTTTATAAGTCTTTGATATGACTCGACCGCGACCTCCCGCATCCGAAGCGGATACTCTAACCACTAGGTCACTGAAGCAGTTCCGCGCTTGACGAGAATAAATCTAACTTTTATCACGTTGCCAAAATACTAAATCACTGAATCATTAAGTACTGAAATAAATAAATAAATAAATAAATAAATAAATAAATAAATAAATAAATAAATAATACTCTTTTTGTCCTATGGAAGAAAATTTACCACTATACCCCATCCCACCCCCGTCCAAAATGAAGCCTTAAAACCAGACCCTTTAAAGACCGTTACTCTCTTAAATAATATAAAAATCGTAACTTGTGTTTTATATGCAATTAAATACTCTTTTGAACAAATGCAGATTCTCATGCTTGAAAATCTGCCGCTGCTTGGATTTCTTTCCTTTCAAGGCAGGCAGCTGGCTTGTCTGTCTAATGGGAAAACAGTAATGGTGTGTGTGTGTGTGTGTGTGTGTGTGTGTGTGTGTGTGTGTGTGTGTGTGTACGAGCGAGAGAGAGAGATTGTCGAGCTATAATAGAAGTCGATGAATAAACATAACTGACTTGTTGAAGGTAACAGCTAAGTCATACTTCTTTAGCTGTCTATATCAAAATGGTTATCTAATCACTTCACTAAATTTATCGACTTTTATTTCCTTTGAATTCATAATTGTGCTTGAAGCTCCTCATACTGTCGTTTTAAACGACAATCCAGCAGAGTCCACCATTATCAATGAGGAGTAAATGTGACTTTTATGCAATCCTTTGTGTCATCTATAACCTTCCGAACTTACTTAATCTTCATTGGAATACTAAGAATACAGTTTAGTTAGGCATGAATTTACTTTTTCTTAAATTATTTGCAATATAAGACCAAAATCTGCAGAAAAAAATCGCCATTCACTCTTGTTCTCACACCCCTCTCTATAGCTCTTCAAACCTTGGGATAAAATGACATTGTATACAGTGGGGCGTGATGTAGATCCATTTCATTAGAATGTGGGATCGTCTCAAAATACTCTCTCTCTCTCTCTCTCTCTCTCTCTCTCTCTCTCTCTCTCTCTCTCTCACAGACACGCATAACCACAAACACACTTCATAATTCTCTCAACGTATGAATAAGATAAGTTGATGACTATATATTACTATATTTTTAACTATATAATAAAATAGGTTTAATTCTTGTTATTTATTTAGTAATAAATTAATGCAAAGAAATAAAACTCTACAAATTATTGAGATTTATTTCTCTAATTATTAGATTGACATCCACGTAAACAATGAGTAGTTCAATCTTCCTATCTGTTGTATCCATTAAGGTCTACAAGTTCTGTAAAGTCTATTACATGACTTAAACTTTAGAAACTATATTTGTTGGAAATACAACAGTATGCTCTACACTGATAAAAATTATCAAAATTACTAAATACCAATGAAGTCTGATCGAAGCAGGTGCATATGTATATAATCAATTCAAACCAACTTCACTTGTCTTCTGCAGATCTATCTGTCTGTCTAGAGATTTTTTAACAAAAATGGACAAGAACCATTCAACGTATACAATGATTTTTTTCTTACATTTTTTGTTATGTTTACGTAGATGATCTTATTAGAGTTTCAGGGCATTTCAGCCGTTTTAAATTTTTTTTATATATTTTATAATTGTTTGGAATTTGACATTTTTACAAACAAAACATTGTTACCAAGATTAAGCATAAACCGCTCAAGGAAAAAAGAAACTCTACACTTTAATAATCATATTTTATTCGTATGTAGGTGACCTAATTAAATTTTCTGAAAATTCCATAGAAGATTGGTAAAAAAGATAATCATTTCAATTTTCTGTTTTGAACAGCATTTAAATAAACCACAGTATCCACATTCTTATCGTTGATGGAATATTATATAGTGTTTCCACTTGGATGTCATACAAGATGCATTATTCTTTTTCTCCTTTTGTGGCTTTGATTGTTTGTTTGTTTTTGTTTTGTTTCGTTGTTTTTTTTGTTTTGCTTTTTCGTTTGTTTGTTTTTCTTTTTGTTGTTGTTGCTGTTGTTGTTGTTGTAAGTTTACATTTGTAA
The DNA here is from genome assembly GCA_016617855.1 of Megalonaias nervosa. NCBI lineage: Eukaryota > Metazoa > Mollusca > Bivalvia > Unionida > Unionidae > Megalonaias > Megalonaias nervosa. The sequence continues at coordinate 26,644 of JAECUM010042170.1, forward strand.
ACCAGTGCACGTGAAGAAGAAATGTATATCAAGATCAGAAAAGACGTTTCACGACGCAATTCAAGTTTCTAAGTTTTAAGCGTAAGAGAACCTTACGCTATTTCGTGTGTTTCACAAAGATATCCGTAGGAATGTCTAAGAAATTTTGTCTGCGTAAGCTACTCTTTTATATGGGAGGTAGATAATAAATCGGTAAAATATAATAGGGCACATGCAAGATACTTGCTAAGGACGGCGACGAAGATGACGACAAGAACAACAATAGCAATACAATGACAAAAAAATATCGAGCAAAAAAAAAATGCCTTTACGTACTGGTCATATTAAATGAAATCTAGATACTATTTCTGATTAAAGAAGATAGGGCGCATGTGTGTGTGTGTGTGTGTGTGTGTGTGTGTGAGAGAGAGAGAGAGAGAGAGAGAGAGAGAGATTGTCGAGCTATAATATAGGTTGATGAATAAACATAAGTTAACTTTCTTGTTGACGGTAGCGGCTAGGCCATAATTCTTTAGCTGTCTATATCAAAATGGTTGTCTAATCACATCACTCTATTTATCGACTTTTAATTCTTTTGAATTCAAAAATGTACTTGAAGGTCCTCATGTTGTCGTTTTGAAAGTCAAACAAGAAGAGTCCACCATTATAAATGAGACGGTAAACGTACTTTTATGCAATCCTTTCCGTCAGCAAAAACCTTCCGAACTTACTGGATATTCATTGCAATATTAAGAATATATTATTAGTTAGTTATTAATGTGCTTATGCTTAATTATTTGCACTATAAGACCAAAATCTGAAGAAAAAAAAAAGTCGTGATCCAACACACCCTCTTTGTTAATAGGTTCGTCAAACCTTGGAATAGAATTACATAGTATACAGCGGGACGTGATGTATATTCATTTTGTTAGAATGGGGGATCGTCTGAAATTCTCTCTCTCTCTCTCTCTCTCTCTCTCTCTCTCTCTCTCTCAGACACACACGCACACATACATACTTTACAAATTCTCTCAACATATGATTAAGGTACGTTAATGACTATATGTCACTATATTATTAACTACATAACAAAAAGTAGATTTATTTCTTTTTCTTGATTTAATGATACATTAATGCAAAGAAATAAAATTCTATAAAATATTACTGTGCATGCATCCAGTAATTACATTGAGATTCATGCAAAAAATGAGTAGATTAATCTTCCTATCAATGGTATCCATTAATGTCTACAAGTTTTGTAAAGTCTATTACATGACTTAAACTTTAGAAACTATATTTATTAAAAAATAAAACATTATGCTCAACACTGATTAAAGTTATCAAAGTAATTAAATAAAAATGAAGTCTGATCGAAATAGGCACATATACACAATTCAAATTTCAATTGCCTTCTGTTTCTGTCTGTCTGTCTCGAGAACATTTTAGCAACAACGGGCAAGAACCATTCAACGTAAACAAATGAATTTTATCTAACATTTTTTGCATGCTTACGTAGATGACTTGATTAGATTTTTTCAAGGCATTAGACTTTTATTTCTTGAATGCAAACCTTGTTAGAAAAAAATTAAACAAGAACCACTTGAAGTTGACCAAGAGAAGAAAATATCTTGCTTTTTCGCATTGTTATCTAAATAAAGCCGAGACATTAAATAGATAAATAAATAAATAAATAAATAAATAAATAAATAAGTAAACAAATAAATAAATAAATAAATAAATAAATATATAATTCCAACCAAGATTATTTTTTTTACTTTCCATTTTAAATATTCTTCAATAATTTAGATGTCCCTTTCATAAATACTAGTTTCTTGTTGTAGCTGACACGACTTTTATAATCAAACTACCACAGAATCTGCAAGAAAGAATTCATAATATTAGTCATTATTAAAATATTTATTAATTTCAGTTACTTGAGGATACGGATATCTGATCTTGGTTATAATGAAGATGTTGCTGACGATGATGATCGTCGTTTAAAGCTATAACTGTTTTAGTTTGTTTTTCGTTTGATTTCTTAAACGACAGCGTGGCCCTAAGTGGCCGAATGGTCTAATCACTGCCATATTCACCTCTGTCTGCGTGGGTTCGAGTCTCTTGCTCGGCATATATGGGTATGTGGAAAAAGCATGCCAGCAGCTTTCCGTGGGAAGGTGGTTCTTGCCGAGTTTTCCCGAATTTTTCCTCCACCAGCTATTCTGATCGCAAGAAATTAAATTTGTATGGACGGGAAGTACAACTGGAAGTACTCAAAGTTACTGCCAAGAATATCATATAGGTGGGAATACATCTTATTTCACGTATCTAGGTATTACATTCTCAATACAGTAAGATGATATGGTCAAGATCAATTATGAAACTAAATAATCAGAGAAATTAAATCTTTACTTTACAGTGGTCAAAAAGATTGCTTACCCCCTTAGAAACATTGTAGTTGTGCAAAGCTTTGCCCAGTCTAAGAATACTCACCTATTTCTAAGTTTACCAAACCCACCTGAAGCCTTTCTTCAAGAGCTAGATGTACTTTTCCTACGTTTGAATGGGGTGGTGGGAAAGACAAAGTAAAAAAGAAGGTCTTAAGATTCACATGTAATTCAGAAACTGTTTCACAACGGCTTCTCTTTCCAACTGTTTTAAATCTAGTTCACTGGAGATGAAAGCATGCAAAATTCAAAGCATTAAAGGTCCTACTCTTCCGTTTGGGTTCCTGAAAAAAAAGAATGATAGATTCAGAATCAATATAGTACGATAGTGTCAATCAACATAAAGTTTACAGACAGATAAATTGTTAGAAAGGTACTTAGATGAACGTATAGATATAGAGATAGATAGACAGACAGACAGACAGACAGACATATAGATACAAGAATACAAAGATATAAGTTAGCAGCATTTCAAAAATATAAAAATACAGACATTTAGCGAGTTTTTAAGTAATGCAAATGTTACTATACGAGTAAGATTAAAGAATAGATAATTAAATTTTTATTTTTCCATTTCAGCTCAGAATGGATATGTTTATTATCGTTTTCCCGGTTTTGTGATGTATGTCTAAAACATTGATCATAATTTATCTCAACCTCCGTTAATAGTTTGTATATGTACTATATTTGTTATCTGTATATTGTTTGACCTCAGCTGCAATCAAATTTAGTATCTGTTCAAAACTATTGTTAACTCTTCCACACGTTTTTCCCTCCATTTTCCGTTGAATCGGACCATTTATTTGACATGCCTGTGCTTGTCCGTTGATATGTACATCATAAGTCGGCACGGCATTCCATCGTTGTATTTTCGTCTATAAATTTGTCTGCATATTAGTTGCAGTATCCCTTCGCCAACTGCCCATCTATCTATTCGCACTTTGCTTATTCTTCCGATTGCCTTTTCATCTTTTCATGCTTCCACTCGTTCGTCCTGACTTATTCCTCTATTGGCGTGTTTTTGTCTGCCAATATTGTCCTTGTCAAAAGGTTGACATTTTATGTCGTTTACAATTTTATGTTGTCGAAACAGAAGATATAATAAACTTGTAATACTGTGTAATTATTTTCTTAGTTTTACTGCCCCTTATTGCACTTTCAAGGAGGACTGTAAAACATATTCAGATGAAATGATGAACCTATGCTGAAAAGGAGAGTTGTCATTTTTCGCTATGTGCATATCTTCTTACCTAAACATATACACTGCATATATAAACAACATTTGAATATTTGGAAATAACTGAATGCATACCATTCGGAAACTTACACTTCAAACACATTTGCTTAACGTTGCCTTGATTTGCTTTACATTTATCGAAATCCAAGCACAGTCCTATTAGGAAATACTAGAAAAGAACATAACTGTATTGCGCTCGTTAAATTCTTAGGTCAAAGTTAAGAAAAAAGTCTTCATACATATTAAATATTGTGAAACAATTAAATCAAATTCAGTCATAATACCAACAAGGAAAATCAGTTTCAGATTTCATGAATTATATGATGGTTTAAGATTTAGTAGAATAGGTTCATGTCATATTTAAATTGTTCTTGATATTATGAATTTATACACACTTACAATATAGCAATACATGTTTTGATACATGAGCATATCGTTACGTATATGTAATTTAATTGCTTGTGTGTTAATTTTAAATTCTTTTTATTTTATTTTTGTTTCATTACATTTTATTGTAAGGATGATATTTTTACTGGATTTAACATTTTTCCCAGTAAATTTAGTTCTGTTCTTTTAGTCTGTTTAGAACGCAAAATGTTTGCTTCATTTATATTCTTAGCTAACCTAATTCTCACCTTGGTTCAGAAGTTTGTAAACACTGAATGAAAATGATTGGTCATTATCAAGGTCATGTTCGACCCACGTGTTAGCTGTGTAAACAGACTTTTTTTATTATTCATTTCCAGCGTGAGAAACTGATTTTTTGATAGGGCTATTCTGGCCTACGTGTAAAATTGCATTTTTTTTTTACTGCGCTGTTTGATGATTAAATGACCCATCACGCGGGTCTGAAATGACGTTTTAGTTGGGTTTAAATATTCATATCTCAGTGAAATTGAGCCAGTCGTAAAAAAAAGTACCTTTGGGGTTCAGAGGTTTTCTGTGGTGTTGCCGTTTGATTTGATTTTTTAAAATTTAAAATAATTTATTTACTCTAGAAAACCTACAAGTGCTTTTCTTCATCAAAATTCTTGGACAAAGACATTCATTGGAAATTTATTCTGGATTTGTAAATTGGAACATTATAAGTTGTGATTCAACGAGGAACTGTTGACATTCGTACAACGACTTCATCTGACGTCATCGTCCTCCATCTTGGAACTTCGTCGCGATTCTAACTTGGATTCAATTAAAACTTTTTAGTGATAGGACTTATATTTTAAAATTCCAGGATTAATGTTTGGATTATATTCACAAACTGTAAGTCCTTTTTCATATTTTACCGTGTTTTCTAGGGAAATAAATTATTCTGTTTAAATATACAAAGCTTGTTGGCTTTCACTCTTTTCTTTGTTACTTTGTACGAGCCTCTGTCACGTAACAATATTAACAATCCCAGTACTGTGCTCCCTTTAAACACATCTATGAACAGTAGGGAACCACCAGCCTGCCGCATTGTTATATGAAGTAACAATTAAAGATTGATGCCTTAATCAGAGACGGGATAATCATAATGTGATCGGCCTTTTATTCTGGAAACGGTTAAAGATATTTCTGAGATTAAAAAAAACGAACCACAATTACGTCCGAGTGCACCAACCCTCTTAGTCTGAACAGTTCATATACGGCTTAGTAATGTTTCTCTTCATTTTCATTTCGCAAGATAATGGGAGTCACAGCTGGCCATGACGTCACATTGTCTACAGTTTCCGTGTTGTGGTCAATAGTTATGTGTGTCCTTAGTTTGCATGGATTATACAGAATATTTGTATAAACGTGTTCGTCCTCGCTTGCATTGCTAAATTTCATATTCCTTAGAACTAATCATACAGTTTCCTCCTTGATACATCACCATTTTATATTAATTTATTGCCGGAAACTATTTCTTTTCGTTCTAAGATCGCCAGAACAAATGTCCTCGGTACGCGGTTCCATACCCGAGTCCTTGATATCCACCACATACAAGAATGTGTGTGTGTGTGTGTGTGTGTGTGTGTGTGCTGGGTGGGGGTGGGGTTAATGAATATGTCCTTTACATATAATATAATTGAACCTCATGCTTCTTAAATGAATTTATTGTATTGTGGTAAATTTTGAATTTTTACGTTCGACACCATCACTTAATCATTATAATCTTTTTTTCAAAGCACACAATGCTTAAGTATTTATTTTAAAAGTACATTGCTTTTTAAATTCTAAAATATGAAATATGAGCACCTCCTTACCATTGTACTTTTCTGCTTTCAGGTCTTGAACACATCGTTAACAGACAATATCGAGGAAGCTGAACACGCTTTCAAATACAATTCCAGATAGTCATGAGCATATCAGATTCAACTTTCGAATGTGCAACTCAAATCTGCTCTCCTCCACCAGAAAATCAAAAAGGCGTTCATGTACAATGTCAAACAAAATTAAAAACTAGATATTAAAATGTAGAAAGAGGCGGAATAGAGTGCAGCCAAGTAAAACTACCCCCACTGCAAGGATAAAACTGAAGATGAAGATCCAGAGAGTTGCTCGGATTTAGATGAACCTGGAAACAAATTCAGATACGCCTTCATTATGTACCTGAGAGTGAAGTGCGTGATGTAGACGACATGGAAAGTGATATTGATGAGTTACTACAACCATAAGGAAACATTAGACCAGTAGATGGAAGGTATTTCCATGTTTCTGAATGCAAGCTGTTTGAAATTCTATTAATATGTTAGCATTGTAAAGGCGTCTGTATTGTCCAGGTCAAAAGTGTCTTTGGAACAATGATAACTGTAAATTCTATTTGTAGTCATGGTCACACTTCCGCATGGCACAGTCAGAATATGTGCCAGAAAATGCCATTGAGCAATTTGTTACTATCAAATGCTATTGTAGTATCGGATGACAGTGCCTTCCGGATCATCAGCTTGTTCCATGCATTGAATTGTCCTATATTTTGTGATAGAACGTATGACAATCTGCAGACAAATTACTTGATCCCAAGTGCTTACAGGCTGTGGGATCTTCACCACGCAGACAACATTACAGCAGCACATGGATCAATGTTGATTCTAGGATGGGACGGAAGATGTTACAGTCCAGGTCACTCCGCAAAATATTGCCACTATACTGTCATTGATTGTCACACCAAGCTGTACCATCAGTTCTATATATTGCACATTTGGTCATTTTCATTATAACCAAAGCAATTGGATATGATCTAAACTTGATCCAAATCTTCTTGCACGTTTATCTGTATAAAATAAATTTGTAACATGAAGTTTAAGATGACCACTGCCAACTATTTATAAAGGTCCCATTTTGATATATTAGAATCTGTGATCACTGATAAGTCAATTTTTCACATTTTCGACTTTATTGCAGAAAATGAAAGTTCCTAAGCTATGCACAGTTCTATGTATCATTTGCAAGTTTGAAATAATAGCATTTGAAAGTAAAAATAATCACAGACTTGAACTTACGATTTAATATGCAGCTACACCAGTACATATTTAGGATCAGGTGTTTTTTCTCTTCAGTGTAATGAAGTAAAAACTTCATTCGACATGGAATTAGAAGGGTTGAGGAGGTGTCTCCATAACTTGGAGGAATGTAGGCTTACTGTGGACACCTTGGTCACTGATCGCCATATCCAGGTTAAAAAGTTCATGAAGGAAGACCACAAGGACAAAAGTTATTATTTTGATGTATGGCATCTTGCAAAACGTAATCACTATCAAACACTTAAACGAATTTTCTATTTCTTACAAAGAGTATTATTAGATATTTAGATATTGTCCTCAATTTATTTGTCAACTTGACTTGAATAAGTAATTGTTAGCTTCTGTAGGCACATCCATGTAAAATGCATTCATAATAATTTCCAATCTCATCATTTCCACTGATTTGTCACCTTTTCTGTTTTTATTTGTTTTGTCTCATCTATTCTATCAAGGCAATTTAAAAACAGTATGACTTGCTAGTGTTGTGTAAATTTAATTTAATTGTTTGGCTGTTTTAATTTTTTTTAATTTCATTAAATGTTATTGTGATGTAACATTGTTTGCTGGACTTGACCTTGTCCAAAATGGAGTTTATCTCTGCTTGACCTGATTGACTTTATTTCATTTATGTAAAGAGCTTCATTATTCTCTATGTGTATGAGCTTTTTTATCAGGATTATTATTTAGGTAAACAAAGAAGGAGTAAACATGTTGATCAGGGTCAGGGTTTTGGAGATTCCTAAGTGAATTGTACAGGCTATTGTGATGTAAAGAAACAAGTTTCATTAGATCATTCTAGAAGGTTATTTTCCATTAGGTAATGGATGTTTTTAGAAAATGCTAATTATGACCTGAGGTCAAACCGACAACTATATTATCTTGTGACTGAGGATTTACCAGTCGTGCTTTAACATCTAGCACTTCAAGTTGGATTATGTTGTGACCAGTTTGAACTGAATTGTATTGCTTTAAAGAACATTATACTATACATTACACAAAGCCTAATGTCTGATTTACAGTTTTATATTTAATTAATAATTAGTCATGTACTTGAATCCAACATAATTTGACAGAGGATCAGGATATGTGTCCCGTATCTTACAGATCACACACGATGGAAGTATTCTTCCATTTCCCTTTCCAAGGTGATGCCAGATCCAACCCACCAACTGACGATAAGCTACATATCTGTATGTCCTGGGAAAGAAGAAAATGCGTTACTTAAGTTGTTATTCAAAACATTCTCATCAATCATAATCTTCAATAAACTGCTTACGCACAAGAATTTATGTTTTTCAACAGTGCTTAATAAAAAGACCTTTACCATCGAATTTTTGTGTACTTTTTTGTGAGATTTTCCAACACGGAATATTTTAAAATTGAAACACGAGAAAGTAGACAAATACGTGTGAGTTCTCAACTCAGCCTTACAAGTTCACTTGTATTATGTATTATCGTCTTTTTCCCATCTTACTATTATCCTATAGCAGTGTTTTGCTAGTCCTTCCTTATTTCTCTCCTATCTTTATAAATTTCTGTCCCTTTATCTTAAAAAATGAACAGGGGGAGGGGGTTCTTATGCATTTTCAGTTCGAGAATAAATACAAAGTGCCTATGAAAGAGACCATTCTCTACAGCTCTAATTCTAATACCATGATTG
>JAECUM010042171.1:0-21038 GCA_016617855.1 Megalonaias nervosa
AAGGAGGTCCGTGGGGGTAACACCATGAGTTACCGCACCGGGTGACACCAACCCTAGCGACGCCGCCACTAGTGATAAGACATATCGTATCGACCGTGAAAATAGAATGTCTGTTGGTAATTAAACTCTAATGGTGTGCGAACATTTGGTTTTTATTATCATAACCGCGCAGAGCTTTGCTGTAAAATTTAACCATCTTAAAAAATCGAATTTTTAAAAGTAATTAAATGCATATGGTGCATAAACAACACATGACTATAGTCAATGACACGCACTGGACTGGCACATCTATTTAATATCACTAAAAGTTTCGAATCATCATTAGTGTTAACAGTATTTACTGAGTTTGAGAAGGACAGAAACATACGAAGAGCCTGCAAAAATGCCGGTCTTTCTAGGAACACTTGCGAAGGAAATATGCATACAAAGCAAAACTGTTGGTCTTAACAGGAACGTTTAATAAGGGGTCACAAATCAATATGGAATACCATTATCCGTTTTGATAAAAGAATCTACATATAATGAAGAAAGAAAAAGAAGACACCTTTCTAACATAAATACATTTCCAGAAGGAGTTTCAAGTTCAGCGGGAGTTCCCTTTTCTGGCGCGCTGCCCACACAACTTGTTAGTGAAAATAATAAGTTAATGATTTCAACAAAAATCTAAATACCTAAATAAATGCGCAGATTGATGAACGATGGAACTCTGAACAACCATATTACAACACAATACGAGACTTTTTAAACCCTAAATACATTTAAATAACGATAATAACGCGAATAGAATTATAGATCAAACTGATAGTCGAGTGTGTATTTTGCGATAAACAAAAATGTCTGAAAGTTAAATTCGCATGTGATAATGACTTAACTACACGTAATCATGGATAAGCGAGATTACAAATTTTCCATAAGCGTAAATTTCCATAATGCAAGGCAATCTCTCTCTCTCTCTCTCTCTCTCTCTCTCTCTCTCTCTCACACACACACACACACACACACACACAACACTTTTGTACTCTCCATGAGAGACATTGTGCTCTACGAAAACATGTTACGTTTATGTACCCAAATGATGTCACAAACATCCGAATGATTAGTCTTGCTATGATTGTAAATATTGACTTGTGATATGATTTGTATCTCCATATTGACGTCGCCTTACAATTGTGTAGCAGTCGTGGTATTCTCATATGCCACCTATGTGTGGCCAGAGATTTATTTTTATTAATAAACGTTTTGTTCTGTTCTGTTCCAACAATCTAAGGATTACATTTCCTCTAATCTCAACAGGAAGTTACAATCTTTCGTAACGATGTTTTGTCATAACTCTTTCTACAAGCATGGCTCTGACATTATTAGCGATGCTTTGAAACAATTTTTCTAAGAAATGGGCAAACTTGAAGGTGAGTTAGAAGACAATGAGCGATTGAGAAACAACTTATGTCGTTTGATAAACACGCTGTTAAGAAGGCCGTTTAAACTTTTAAATTGCCTAAGAAGAATACGAGTCAAGTAATAAAAGACATCATATACTGATTTTAAGGCACATCAAACAATATGCACAAAGTAAATACATAATAACTGTCATAGTAAATAATTCATATCTGAAAATGGTTTTGCATTTTATTTTTGATGGGTCAGCTCAACCACAAGGAGTGAATAGTTTCCTACAGTTCAGCTATCATTTAAACTTACAAGGAAATAAAACTCCAAGCAGAAACGTGTCACATTCGGCCTTTCTTCACTTATACATTGCTCTAATGTATGTTATTCTATATTACTGCGTTACATCGCTCCACTCGCGAATCGTAGGGAAGATTGTTTTTGTACTTCCTTTGTCAGCTATTACAAATCGTAGATTTCAAAACTGGGCCACGATACAAACTCACTTTTGAAGAGACGATGAAGCTAACTGTGTTTTGTAGGACTGGCTGAGTTAACTAAGGGACTACTTAGTAAATATTTGTTTACGGCCCGAGACGATTCTGCACTAGTCATTTTAAAATTGACATATAGGTCCAAACAACAATATCCAATATATAAACAGATATTCTTATTCACACTATAGGCATTTACTTGTGTTGTAATCAGATGGCGTGTTCTAGACAAGTCGCTTAGTTTTCCATTTTCTTTCTTCATCTTTAGTTATAAGAAGGTAATTTAGTTTCTTCTTATAAATATTGAGTAACAAAGGGAAAAGAAAATGTTCCAGCTTTCAAAATGTTGCATTTTTGTCACTTTGAGTACAATTTTGAAAAATGAAAATCACTCAGAAACAATAGCAGTCTTGCAAGATGAAATGTATCCCGTGACCAATCGGTGTGCGAAACTGTTCCGTAAGATAGCTTGTATCGGTCCAATTTCAATCCTCCCCACCCTTTCTGAAACACATTTATCTCCAAATGCCTCCAAACACGCCATATTTTATTGTTCAGAAACTTTGTGCTAATTCAATCAAGTTGGTTGATTTAGTACCCGCCATTATTATTTCTCAAATGTTAATATTATTGTAAATCGAAAATAGGTAAATGTTTTGATCGGTAGATAGCTAGATGCCATAGAGGGTAGTTTAATAACTTGATAGTTGATTGAAATATAGAATAATCTTTGAAAGAAATCAGCCATCCGAGAAAAAGTAATATTTAGTAGTGCACATGCATTTGGGATTAAATAAAGTATTCTACGCCTGTTTAGTCTCCGCATGCATGAAAGTGGTTTCATGGGCAGGGGCAAAGACTCGTATGGAACCATATGTGAAGAGAGAAAATATTGAAAGAACACTAGTAATAGTCAGCTAATGAAGACTTCCGCCCGGATCGCTGCAATTTTTGAACTCTTAGAATTCATGTATCATAATGTTCAACAGGGAAAAAAACAATATATCGTTGATGCCTTAAATAAAAAAATAAACTAGAATAATGTCAGATGATAAAATTAGCTCTACTGACAAGATGGCATTTTTGTATCCTCTTATCTTTGCACTGATTAATTGATGTAGCACAATTCCCTTAAAATAAAACCTTGTTGAGGTGTGTGCTGGATTCAGTCACGGTTTAGGGTTTCACTGCAGTTACTACTACGATATAATAAGTGTGAACGTGTGTTTTAAAGTATTCAAGTTAAAAAATCTTCCTCCTTCACAGCGAATTATCTAAACATTTGCAATTACTCAGCCCCCACCGTCCCCATCATATAGATATCCCACGAAGCAATCGCGTTATTCCTTGTCCGCTGGTAAACTCGTATGACAAGTCGTATAGTATTGTAATGGTACAAGGTATACGTAATAAAACCATTGGCCAACAGTTAACAACAGATGGACGGTGAGGCGATATCTTGATTGCTCCATTATGTCTCATCCTTTGCTGTTGTCAGTGTATTCAAGACATAAAAGGGTTGACAGCACTCATTTTTGTGACACATACTTGAAAGAAACGATAATGTTTAAATCCTTTTAATAGGTCCACCTTGTCAGTCAACCTTGCTGAACATCCCCCAATCTCCATACCTATGACCGATAACAGGGCCATCAAATCTTACCTTGTGTAAGTACTTTTACATAGCACTGAAAAGCTTCTGGGACCACAAATAAATACTGACTCAGGCTGACTCTGTACTTGCCTCTGCGGCGTCAACAATGGTCATTCAATGGCTACGATTTTGTTTCCTAATTTTTCATTGAGACTCGCCCGAAACAAGCTGTAGTTAATTGATGAGCGGCGAGGGCCACCTGGGGTTGTCAATTTCACATTCGACGCTGAAGCTGAAGAGATAGTAACAGGGTCAAACAAACATGACTGAGATGTAGAGAACACTTTGAACTATTGTCAATATGAGTTTTGAAGTTATTCAAGCATAGATAGATAGATAGATAGATAGATAGATAGATAAAGAAGCATTGGTAAAATAATTTTAAAATAATTTAAAATAAAAAATTTGGCGAATCAACCCTTTTACAATGCCAGTCAACCTTTTATTAGACCAGTCAGTCCTTTTACTAGGCCATTCAAACTTTTCACTAGATCAGTCAACCTTTTCACTACGCCAGTCAACCTTTTCAGCAGCACATTCTAGATTGGAATTCGTTCAGAACACCACTGGAATTCATTCGGAACACTTTATACTTTTTGACTTGTATTTGAACTTAGTTTAAGACCATATAATCGTAATAGTATGTCTGTTTTATTACAAATATATGGTCTTAAACTAAGTAATAGAAAAGAGCGAAAACCAACATGAGTAGATAATGGAGATACCCTACGGACAAAGGGAATTAGCATTACGGGACCCTATTTTGTACCCTACGGACAAGATTTCTACGGACAAAATAACACCCTAGGACACTCTACGGACAATGGGAATTTTGTATAGGGACAATAGGAATGGAACAGGTGGCATGACGTCACGGTACTGGACAATTGCAACAATGTAGCAAGGGACTGACCTGAATACGCGCAGCTACCACTCTAGGGAGGGACAAATACAATACAGAGAGACAGAGACATAGATAAACATATAGATAACACACATATAGGCAAAGTGAAAATAAATATCTTTTCGAGGCATAGAAAGTGGCCCTGAAAAGGGCCTTTGGTTTTTATGTTAACACCAGTTTGTTAACATAGAGGGTATCGCACTGATCTTCTTCTCTTTCTCAAACTTTGTCTAACCTCTGGACCGTAGATGAGGACTTGCTTCAGACAGCTTTGTCTCTCCACATAGATCGTTCGTTTCCAAAGGGCTGTATCAGTGATCTGGGTAATTGCCCATGATGATCTGATATACATGGGATAGTCCGGGTTGAACAGCATCGACGATAGGAGGGTAGACGATTCTACGTTGGTCCACATCTTGTGACGAGAACAGGTGAAGGGAATGTAGTGAACCGCGTTTATTTATAGTGGAAGACCGGATCGAAACGGATTGAAATTGTTCACCAATCCCAGTACGCGTTACAAAATTCAGTCACTTCGCGGAGTCTGTCTTCCAATCCGAAGAGAGCTACCTGTGACGTCACATTCCCTATATAGGTGCGCTAGCGTCTGTGCGCAGTGAATCGATGCGACATTGTTTTGTGAAACATGACTGAAACTAAGAAGACGATGAATTGGGGTGCACCGGCTTTGGAGACGAAAAGCGATGGCATAGCAGTGGCTACCAAAGTTAACACAGCGCTACTTCCAGAAGAGGTTGATTTCAACTGGGATTTAGTAGATTTTCTCTCTTCGCAAGAATTTGTTCCAGTACCAGTACCTTCGACACCTTCTCCTTCTTTACCACATGTCGAGGATTTTAAACAGACACAGAAAGAAGAATTGGAGAAATTTTTACAACAGCAGAAAGAGGCAGAACAAGCATTTCTCCTTGAACAGCAACAGCGAGAAGAAGAAGAGGCAAGAAGGAAACGACAGGAAGAAGGAGCAGAGAACAAAAAAGGTTTAGGAGAGAAGGAGAACAATGAACCTCAAACGGTAACGGTACTCTTGGACATTTTGGCCGAGTTAAGAAGTCTGAAACAAATGTATCAGACTTCTTTATTACGACCCAAGAGAAAAAGACCTTCCCGAGCCAAACAGTCTAACTCTGTTACTACACCAGAGATACCACCCCTAGTGATTTCTACCCAATCATTAAAAGGAGCAAGTCCACAAGTAGGCCTTAGCCGTGGCAAAGGCTTAAGGCAGTTAAAGCGGATTGCTTCTCGTTCCTGAGTTTGTTCTACGAAAAAAACAAACACCCAACGGTCCTTTTCAGGGCTACTCACTTCTTTCGAAAAGAGATACTAATTCATTTTGCCAAAATCAATTAAAACTCAAAAAACCCCTTGTATAACCCTATGATATACGTGTTGTGAGTGCATGAGTGTAGACCCTTATTATTCTAAACAATCAAAACCAAGAGACACTTACGTTTTGTCAGTCTGGTCTATTCTGGTACAAATATTTACAATTCAATATCACAACATAACACAACACTTTTTAAAAAAGTTCATAGACTTCTTCTGTGTCTTTTTTTCTTCTTTCACTCTCTCTGTTTTCTGATTTTCTTCACTTTCACAGTTTTTTCCTCCTCTTCTTCCTCACTTTTTTCTCGTCTTCTTTTCTTTTCAGTCTTCTCTTTCTGAACGTGTCGGGGTTCTTCTTTTGCCGAGGGTACCTCTATTTCTTCTTCTTCCACCTCCTCCTGCTCCTGTTGTTTCTTAGGGCAGTCTGAAGACCAATGTCCTTTCTCTTGACAATGATAACAGGTATCCTGACTTTTGTCTCTTTTGACACTGGTTTTGCTTTTTTTACAGTCTGGACATTCTGTAGCCCAATGCTCTTTCTTCTGACAGATATAGCAAGTATCTTGACTTTTATCTCGAAAGGAGAGAGAGTAGTTCGTCGGCTTGTCTGAAGAAAACTTTCGCATGACACCTCGCAAAGCTCTAATCAGAAGTTCGATTTGTGTGGGTTCTTCCATCGTGTTGATCGGCTTGAGGGTCAAACGAATACTGAGAGAGAAGGCACCAGCCTTTTATATATAAACTGAGCCTGGCATGGTTATATAGGGCTCCATGGTGTTTCAAATGTAGTCATTTGACTTTTTGCAGTCAAGATGAACGATCGCATCATTTCGTAAAGAAAGGAGAAGAAAGTAAGAGGCAGAAACGTGATTTATCGCCTCGCACAGTAGCTGAAGTCTTGGCTCAAAATCATGCCAGCGATTTTGAAGATCAGATGAGTGAGCGAGAATCTAGGCCCAGAGAGTCTACACCAAGTCAAAGTCCATCACCACCAGTAAACCCTAAAAAGTACTACCACATTTGAGCAACCGACAAACCCTAGTCCAGAAAATTTAGAACTACGGCCTAAACGTACGCGGTAAAGTTTAAAGATTTCAAGTCCGACGTACCGTTGGAGAAAGCAGAAGGGTTCATCACCGATGTGTGGGATTCTTTGTTAACCACACTGAAACGGCAATGTGAAGCCAAAGAAGACGATTGCTTGAGATTTTCCATTCATCACGACAGTTTGAAGTCCCCCGTTTGGATCGAGTTTAGCAGTCCAGCAGAATTGATGCCTTCCAAAGTCATCGACCAGATTCAAAATGTGCAGCAATCCAACGACAAGTTTCACATCACCGATGGAAAAGCGACACTGTTCATGACCCACGTTTCTCTTCCCCAAGGGACCGGACGTAAAAATGTGTTATTGATGCCAAAACGAGCCTCGTCCGAATTAAGAACCCTCAAGACAAGATATGTTTAGCCCGTGCCATCGTGGTGGGACGAACATATGCCGACAAGAACGACACGGCAGAATGGAAAACAGCCTGGCAAACTATTCAAAAATCTAGCCGAGCCAAACAACAAAGAGAAGCAGAACTCCTGTTACAGCAAGCTGGCCTGTCCAAAGACACACCCTGTGGCATTCCTGAAATGCAAAATTTGCAAGACGTCTTGGCTCCACGCTACACCTTGAAAGTGCACCCTCAAAAAGTGCGCGGACCTCTGTTGTTTCGAGGCAAAAATTTCAAAGACGGAAAATACATTCACGTCTATCATCACGATGAACATTTTGATGCCATCACCAGTATCACCGGTTTCCTGGGATACGGTTATTACTGTGAGAAATGTGACTATGGCTATAACAATCGAGAACAACACAAGCATTGCGGATCGAAATGTGAGGGATGTTTAGCCTCTAAACCCTGTCTGGACGAAGGACAAGAACGAGTGCATTGCTCTGCTTGTCAGTGCACGTTTGTCAGTCCTGCCTGTTACCAACAACATCGAAAGACACAAGGTTCACAGCAGAACAGTGCTTGTCAACTCCTGAGATTGTGCCCTACTTGTGGACAAGGCATACGTACCAACAGTACCAAGGCACACGTATGTTCAGGAAAGAAACGATGTCACATTTGTCGCCAAATCGTGGACTTGGAACACCAATGCTACATCCAAAAATACCATTCCAAACATGAAGAAGAAGAAGATAACCAGAAGAAAGGCAATTTCATCTTTTTCGATTTCGAATGCATGCAAGAGACTGGCATTCACATTCCTAATTTCTGTGTGGCTCACGGAGCGTGCGAGAAGTGCATCCAAGAGCCTATCTGTAGTCATTGTTCGCACTGCAGCAAAATTCCTGGAGGACGTGAAAAAATCTTTCGGGGACCGAACACGCTGACCGATTTTGCCCAATGGATCTTAGACCCCATCGACGAAACATGGAGCCAAGAAGACATCGAACATTACGGAGATTGTCATCGCTATGCCGCGGTGATGGCTCACAAATTCTCGAGATACGATGGGCAATTTCTCCTCAGATACTATGCGGAACAAGGTACCGAACGTCCTAAAGTGACTTTGAACGGAACCAAAATCATTTCCATGCAAGTGGATCAAGTGCAGTTTAAAGATTCGATGAGTTACTTGGCCATGCCTTTGAGTCGCATGCCTGAAACGTTTGGAATGACAGAAATGGCCAAAGGCTATTTTCCACACTTTTTCAATACCGAAACCAATCAACACGCCGTTCTACCCCATTTGCCTGAGGCTCACTACTATGACCCCAACAAGATGCGTACCGAACTACGAGAAGCTTTCTACGCATGGTACCAGACTCACGCCTCGGACCACTTCGACTTTCAAGAAGAAATGTTAAAATATTGTCTTTCCGACGTGGACATTTTACGGCGTTGCTGTGGTAAATTTCGAGAACTGTTCATGGAACACGGAGGGATCGATCCTTTGAAAGCAGCTTGCACCATTGCCAAAGCGTGTTCCTTAGTCTACCGCCAACGATTCATGCCCGAAAACACCCTAGCTGTCATCAGTCCTCAAACGGCCAATTTTGTCAAACGTCAATACTCGGTCAAAGCCTTACGCTGGCTACATTACTTGTGCGACAAGGAAGACAAATGGATCCAACATTCTCGCAACGGAGGAGGCGAAAAGACCATCGGAAGGTATTCGGTGGATGGCTGGGACTTAGAAAACCCCAAGATCGTGTACGAGTTTAACGGGTGCTTATTTCACGGATGTGCCATCTGCTACCCTCAACATAACACGACAATCAGTTTTTACAACCGACCATGGAAGACTTATACCAGGCCACTTGTCAGCTACGCTTGAAGTTAGAAGAGCAAGGATACCAAGTGGTGGAAATGTGGGAACACGAGTACGATCAGCGATTGAAAACCGATCCCGAGTTTAAACGCATCGTGGAAAGTTACAAGCTGGTGGACCCACTGAACCCATGGGACAGTTTGTACGGAGGACGGACGAACGCCACCTGTTTGCTGTACCAAGCCAACGAAGAGAAAGAAGAGGAAATCAAATACTTGGACGCGTGTTCTCTGTATCCGTACGTGTGCAAATATTGTCACTTTCCCGCAGGGCACCCGCAATTGCTGACGGAACACATTGACCTGGACAATATTCGACAATACGAAGAATTGATAAAATGTAAAGTTTTGCCTCCCACGTACTTGTACCATCCCATTTTCCCTCACCATTGCCAAGGGAAACTGATGTTTCCCTTGTGCCGTACTTGTGCCGAAACTTGCAACCAAGACCGATCTTGTCAGCATACCCAGGAAGAACGCGCCTTGACGGGAACATGAGTCATCGTGGAATTGTTCAAAGCTCTGGATTTGGGATATCAACTGTTACACGTGTGCAAAATTTACCACTTTCCCAAGACAGAAAAATGCCAGAAGGGCGACGAAACTCAAAAAGGCATTTTCGCAGACTACGTGAATGCCTTACTGAAACAAGAAGCCAGCTGCTATCCTTCCTGGTGCCACACTCCCGAAGACCAAAAGAAATTCAAAGAGAAATACTGGGAGCAGGAAGGCATCACTTTAGACCACGTCGAGAAAAACGAAGGAAGGCGATCGTTTGCCAAAGTGATGTTAAATTATTTGTGCGGCAAAATGGCACAACGACCGTGTTTACCCAAGACGGAGTATTTGACAGAACCTTCTCGCTACTTTCAGATGATTCACGACAAAACTAAATACATGAAACACGTGAACGTCCTTCGTGAGGACTTGATCTTAGTCAATTATGAAGAAGAACTGGACTTTGTAGAAGCCGACGCATTTGGAAATGTCATCATTGCGGATTACGTGACAGCCCATGCTCGTTTAAAACTGTACGAAGCTTTAGAACTGTTAGGAGATCGTGTGCTGTATTTTGACACGGA
Organism: Megalonaias nervosa; assembly: GCA_016617855.1. Lineage (NCBI taxonomy): Eukaryota > Metazoa > Mollusca > Bivalvia > Unionida > Unionidae > Megalonaias > Megalonaias nervosa. The sequence goes on from JAECUM010042171.1 coordinate 10,197, forward strand.
CAGTTGCATTTACATCGATCGTCTGGGTCAATCTCACCCTGTCATCGAAGGAGACCGTTTAGGAGCCTGGGCGGACGAGCATCCCGACGACAAGATTCTAAGTTTTGCAAGTGGCGGTCCCAAAATTTACGACTACTAATACCGTGACCCTCAAGGAGAAGTACACACGGAGTGTAAAGTGAAAGGATTGACTCTCAATTATCGCACCAGTCGACTGGTGAACTTTGGCGTCTTGAAAGAAGCCTTGCAGTCTGAAGAGGATGGAAATTTAAAGTGACCACCCACGAACCGCACAATATTGTACGTTTACCCACACATCAAATCGTTAGCCGACCATTGGAAAAAGTCTATCAAATCGTGTACCAGAAGCGAGTTCGGCTTCCCAACCACTTCACTTTACCGTACGATCACTACGATATTGGCCAGCATATAAAAAAGGACAACGTTCAAGACCGATAGTTCATTGTGACTACCAGTGCCAAGCGAGAAAGATGAATCCTTTCAAACAGCAAGTATCAAGCAAGAGAAAACTCGAGTGCGATGCTATGCCTTGCGATGGCAGGGATGCAGTACGCTATGACCTTAGCGATTCAGTACCACATCATGGGAACTTTGCTATAACTACTACTACCATACCTACCATGGAAAGTGATGCTGTGCGTGTCAAACCTGACGGATGCGAAAGCGATGCCACTCGTTATCGTACTCCTTTTCACTTTACTGGTTTTCATGGTGTATGTCATCATTATGAAACCATGTGGCTACCACCCTACGGATGTCATGCAAAACTGAGCAAACTCCTTCATATTTCACCGTAACCCTCATCGAAATGAACCTGTGAAAGACGAATATTCGTTCACTGTGCGTTTACCTGAATACTGCGACTTTGAAAGTCGGATCCAAACCTTCAGAGGAAAATGGCCAAAATATCTGGGAGGACCTACCCCCGAAGAGCCGGATTTATCTACTTGGGCGAAGGGGATAAAGTCAAGCGCTTCAGTTGAGGTGTGTCACTTCGCGAGTGGGAGAAGAAAGATTGCGCTTACCTGGAACATGCTCGATGGTCTCCAGATTGTCACTACCTACCTTTAGTGGGACCTCGTCATTGAAGTGGCATACCATGTCGTGTAAGAAACCAGCTACGTGGCTAGGAGTCAAACGTTCGACAACACCTAGACAAGTATTTAAACCCCATTTGAAAAATAATCTTCAGACATTACCAAACGAATTGCAAGAGAAGATCTACAAGAACATTTGGCTGGGACTTGCCGGAGCAAATTCTGAATGGGTGACTGAGGAACTTTTATGTCGAGAAATTCACAAGAGGAAATTGACAAAAGTCAACAAACAAGTCAGATTTCTCAGGATCAAGGGTGCGTTCTTCCTAATATTCCGCTTTAGACCATTTACATTTGAAGATTTTATTGTCATTCTTGAACGATTCCTGGAATGGCAGTGGTCAGAAATTACTCACTATGTTCGCTACATTCGCTCTAAGAGAAGTGTTTGACTGACATGGTCATGGATACTTTACAAGAGAACATTCGTGGTTTGCCTGTGGAGTTGAGAGAACGCATTTACCGCGAGTTGGTGAAAATACAAGTGAAATGCAAAGAACAATTGCATCCGTTACGTCACCGATGTTTAAACCACTGCTACCTGAATGCTATAAAAGGAATGATTCTGATGAAAGTGTTCCAGTGGTCAGACATTGATCAACAACTCGTAGGCGAGAAGGATTGGCTTGTTGTTAGTGATTGTATGTACTACAAGGTAGACTTACTGCAACGAATTCCAGAAGAAGAGTTAGAGTGTTACCAAAATCTCTTACACAACGTAAACTTAGTTCAAGAGGAAACTTCAGAACGGTGTGTGATGTGCAAATTAGTGACCAAACAATTTAGATTTGCCACTGGAGTACGACCATCTCTGTGCAGAAAGTGCACTTTTTGTCTCCGACAAAAAGAGGTATAAAAACGGACTACCATGCCACGACCTTTATCATTCGTGATACAACAGATTCCGTGTAAGGAAATCAATGACACTATTCAAACGGTCGAGGATTACGATCGCATATTACGAGAACTGTGTCCATTGAATTGGTGTCGTCGTGTAGTGTGTGTCTTAGTGACTTGCCTTCTGGGATTTCGTTTACCAGCCGATTCCTTGTGGACTCTTTACGAACAGTACATATCACTCCAAAAAGCATGAAAGTGGTCCCTTTAAATGTACACGAGAGATTCATTCTGCTCAAAGCTTTGCTCTTTCATCTTGATACTTCTCAACCTCTACGGGAAAACAAAATTTGTCAACTTTTAGGCACTGACGATGTGTACGACGACGTGTGTGTAGCTTGTGACTTACACCCTCACTGGAAAGATGTACGTGAATTTTACTTAACGTTACTCAGTGACAGTTGCATGGAGGTGTTTCCCAATAATACCTTATGCTGTTACACGGCCAAATTACCTCAGGCCATCCAACTGGATCACGAAGTCCATTGGGAAGTGGATTTAGTAGAAATGATTCACCCTACGCAAATCAAAAACATCGTCGAAAATCAAAACACTTTTACGGTAGAAGTTCATGACAAGCAAGTGCAACAATACTTGGATGAACGCAGCAGTGTAGGTGACTCTATGAAATCACAAGACCCCAGAACTAAACGAACCACTTATCGGTTTGAAAATTCTCTCAGGCTATTATTTTAGTGGTCAACGTTTGGTGAACGCTATTGCTGACAGGTTCAATAACGTGTTTGGCAAAGCCTTGGAGAAAACCAGAAAAAGTGTCACGATCGATTACCACAAAATAGCTTGTCGCCTAATGATGAAATTTTCAGAGGACAAAGTATTGGCTATTACATTTTGTCCTGAATTGTATGACATTTTGGGTGGAGACACTAAGTTGATCAAGACTGCAAACGAAATACCAGCCGTGACCGGTAACTCGGATTTTACGAAATATTTTAGATTCCCTGTAGAAATGAACCAAAGACTGAATTTGATTTTTCTGTACTCCGATGTGGCGGAGTGCAACGTGGTGGGACACACCTCCGCACCGTTACTGCGTACCATTCCTTTCAAAGTGGATTCTGCCACGAACGCTGACGAGCAAGGTGGAAACATCTATCACGTTCACCGCGAATTTGTACATCCTCACTATTTGCCCGTCAGTAAGTCGTATTTCGACACTGTCAACATTACTATAAAAGGAGATCTGGGACAAAATATTCCATTCACCAAAGGGAAAGTCACAGTGAAACTCCATTTTCGAAAACGATTACTCTAATCTTTTGTCAGTCATGTATCCTGTATACCGAGGAGTCGCTCGACAACGAGGACATGGTTTAGGAGATATGCTAAAAACAGCCATTCGTTCGGTGGCTCCCGTTTTTAAACCGATGGTGACACGGGGATTGCACACCTTAAAAGATGCCGCGCTGACGCACGGCAAAGAATTTCTCCAAAATGTCATCATTGACAAACAAAATCCTAAAGAAGCTTTCTTGAGAGCAGGCAAAAATGTCTTGCTTCAAACGGGCAAAAATATTTTGGGCCGGCGAGAAACTCCTATAAATGCCCTGGGCGATGCCGAGTTAGACATTCCTGCTTCCCTGACGCCACAGCAAGGACAAGGCAGAAAAAGTCGACGAAGACACCCCTTCAGAGGACTTCACTCCCCTAGAGCTAGAAAGACTAAGAAAAGAAAAACCGTCCGAGAGTTAGACGTTTTTGATTATTAAAAAAGGAAAATGATGCACCGAGAGTCTTGCGCTTGTTCCAAGTCGGAACTGGATCTGATTGCCATGCCACCCACCATGATGACGATGCAAGAATCCCAATGGGTCGAATTTCATCCCGTCTCCTCTTTGATGGATTCAGCTCCCATCAAGTTTGAAATCAAAGGACAACCCGAAGATTACATCGATCTGAGTAGCAGTTACTTGTACCTGAAAAGTAATCAAAACGGACAACACCAATCCGGGAGCCGATGCCAGAGTAGCTCCCGTCAACAATTTCATGCATTCCTTGTTCAGCGAAGTGGATTTGTACTTGAATAACAAACTGGTCAGCAGTAGCATGTATACTTACCCTTACCGAGCGTACCTAGAAAATCTCTTGACGTACGGAAAAGAGGCCAAGAACACTCATCTGGGTGCTTGCGTGATATGGAAACCTGACATCTTAGGTGAGGACACGTTTAACGACACGGCCGTGACAGCCGATGACAATCCTCACAATGTAGGCTTTAACGACCGTCGAAAGAAAATCCTGCAAGGTCGAAGTTTAGAACTGATGGATCTCTTGCATTTGGACATGTGGTTGCAAGACAAGTATTTGCTCAACGGAGTGGATATTCGCCTGAGACTCAATCGCAGCAGTGTCGCTTTCCATTTGATGGCTCATGCCAAAGAGTACAAAACGATCATCCAAGAAGCCAGACTTTACGTGCGTCGCGTAGAAGTTTTACCTAAAGCGGGAAACGACATCAGTCACACATTCAGCAGATCGACCGCCAAGCATCCGATACGACGTGTAGAAGTGAAAACGTTCACCATTGCTGCTGGACTCCGATCCAAGGTCGAGGATCATCTGTTCCAAGGACAGTTACCGAAACGTTTAATCGTTGGCATCGTCAGTAATGCAGCCCTCGACGGAGCCCACGATCAAAATCCTTTCCAGTTTAAGCACTACAGAGTGTCCAAGATCGAAGTGAGTCGCGATGGCAAGACCTTGTGTACCAGACCCTTCGAACCTAACTTTACCCAGAAAAATTACTTGAGATCGTACTTGTCCCTGTACGAAGCTACCGGACAACTAGGAACCAACACCAGTCACGGTATTTCGTAGGAAGATTATGTAGGAGGTTACACTCTGTGGGCCTTTGATTTCACTCCAGACCAAGGCAGCGACGAGGGACATTTCCACCCTATAAAATCTGGTCAACTGCGTGTGGAACTTCAGTTTGCAGAAGCTCTCACCGAGACGGTCAACGTCATCTTGTATGCTGAATTCGACAATACCATCGAAATCAACAGTTTGAGAGAAGTCATTCTAGACTATTAGAAACAATGGAAGACTCCTATCCCTCACTGAACGGTAGAGAATATTTGGAAATGGAATGGGGGGATAGCGTGAAAACAAAATCCCAAGACCAAGACAAAGAGGACGAGGTAGTAAAGTCCAGATGGCCAGAACAAGAACAACATTTAGTGTCCTGTTTTGCTAAAAACCTGGCGGATAAAATTACGGAATTGACAAAGAGAGATTGTTATGGATGTCAAAACGATCATCCCAGTCAAATTCAACACGATAAATGTTTGATGATGAGTCAAGAAGAAAAACTGGACGAGTATCTGGACGAAGCTTGGAGTCTCATCTCGGAAGAAGCAGTGTTGCATGAGTGGTATAAAGGCTTGCGTGATCATTCCTGCCCTCCATTGACTACTCTGGAGATCTATCGCATCGAAGCTCTCTTAGCCCAGAGTGCGGAGACAAGGCGAAGAAACGGCTACTTGACAGATCGTTTCAAACAAAAAGTCAGAATTGAATTGATGACTTATCATTACCTGTGAAGAAAAAAACAACACAACAAAAAATGGATACCTGGGAACTTTATTACCTTTTGAACAACAGTTCGTATACTGCTTCTTGGAATCCTGTCGTGTGCGCTAAAGATGAACTACCTCATCGCAAACCTCAAGACCATCAAGCTTATGTCATCAACACGGACGAAAGTCATCTTCCAGGAACTCACTGGGTTGCCGTCTACTTCCCTCAAGAGAATTGTGTGGAATATTTTGATTCGTATGGATTACCCCTTTGGAAGACGATATCATTGACTTTATGAGAAGAAATGCCCAGACGACACGATACAATAATGTGAAATTACAAGGCACAGATTCCATGGTATGTGGACAATATTGTGTGTATTTTCTTCATCATCGCAGTCTTGGATATTCTTTAGAACATTTAGTGACTTATTTTGATAGTAACTCTTCTAGAAACGATGAGAAAGTAGATCGATGGCTTTGTGACCATTATGGCTATCTTTTGTCTTTAGCTAGGAAACGTAGTGTATACATCAATGGCCTCATGACTTCCATCAGTGGAAATCTCACATGATTTCACAACATTGTCAACCTTGTCAAAAATAATGTGTTTGATGTTATTGTTACTTGTTATTTGTTAGTAGTTGATTGCTGGTTCAATAAAAAATGTTGTTTTTGAAAAAAATGTGTCTGTCGTTTGTTTTCGAAAAAGACTGTGAATATATGCTCTTTGACTTCTCTCTATCCCTCACCATGACATTCGCTACCATAACGTTCCAACTCAACAAAATACAAGTAAGGATGTTTTCTATCGCGTCCGCGTTTGAACCATATAAGCGGGTTGGTCTCCAGTCTGGCCATCCATTGTTGACTCGTCAACCTATGAAGATGCCTTCCAGACTAGCCAAGCTGAACGAAGCTTACGTCAATTTACACCGTGTCAGGCTAAACCTGATACCTAAGCCTGAAGAGATAAAGAATGTCAGGATGTTAGCAATAGCCCAAGAGAGGAAATCACGAAAGAACAAGAAGAATGGACAGAGAAGTACAGACTTCAGAAGCAGAGAGAACAGCAACAACAACAGCAGCAGCAACAGTAGCAGCAGCAAGAACCAGACAGAGGTTTCGTCGACTGCGTGTGGACACCAAAGAGTTCTCCTTGTCTTTCCGCAGAAGCAGGCCGTATCGTATAGGAAAGCCTGCTGCCAGACGTTGACGCAATCTTAGGCAGTAAAATCAGATTACCATCACTCCCCGTCAACAAAAAGCAGCCCTTTTCAGGGCTACCCCCAATACTCTAGAAAAGACATACTAATTCAAATTGCCAAAACAAATTTCTGTGTGTGTGTGTGTGTGTGTGTGTGTGTGTGTGTGTGTGTGTGTGTGTGTGTGTGTGTGTATGTTTAAAAAAAGAAGTGTGTCTATAAGTACTTACTTTCTCTGTCTTGTCAAATCGTGCATGTCTGTGTTTGTAAATAAAAAAGTCAACGTGAGTGCTTCTTTTAGGTCCGCGCGTTTGATGTGATAGTAAGTTTTGGTGCCAGGGAATGTTTACCTTCACGTTCTTGCTCCAGGGATATAAAGCATCGCGCTCGTCAGTCTGGCTACCCATCGTTGACGTATCAACACTGAAAATGAGCAGCAGAATTGCTAAGCGTTTAGAACTTCAAATGCACCTGGAGTATGCCAGGCGTCTCCTGGATGAGCTGGCTATGGACGCCGTTGCAGAAGAAGCCAGGTTGAAAGAAGAGGAGGAAAAAAAGAAGAAAGAAGAGGAGAAAGAAAAGAAAAGAGGGATCCTGCCTCACCTCATAATGAGACCTGTGTGTGAGGTGAAGCCAATGATAAGTACACCTGCACAACCAGTACCGCCTTCTCAACCACAGTCCTCCAGACAGAAAATTGGGAGCAGGAAGCATTGGAGGAATTGGAGAGACAGCGGCAAGAGTAGGAGCCACAGAGACCTCATCATCCCCGGGTCTGGCATAGGAGAAGACAGAGGGAACAAGTCTTCACTATCCCTCAAAGTGAAAACTGGGATGATGAGGCCACTCAAGCCCCGTCTGCGCTCGGAACCATACGCATTAATTGGGAGAATGACTGGAGCCGGCGATGCGTGTGTGGTGCCCGCCCTGGGAGATGTCATCATTAACCAGGTGCATTTGGAGTTCTAAAAAAAACAGCCCTTCTCAGGGCTAACCAGATCTCTACAAAAGAGTGTCTATTCAATTTGCCAATTTGTGTGAATGTGAAGTAGTGTGACTATAGACACTCACTTCTTTACTGATGTGTGTGTGTGTGTGTGTGTGTGTGTGTGTGTGTGTTTGCGTTCGCGTACGTTTGTGTGGATAGTAAATATGCTGTGTTTTATGCATTCTAGTTCGTTTGTGAGGATAGTAGGTATGATGTGTTTTATGCATTCTAGTTCGTTGGTGTGGATAGTAGGTATGGTGCGTTTTATGCATTCTTATTCGTTTGTGTGGATAGTAAATATGCTGTGTTTTATGCATTCTAGTTCGTTTGTGAGGATAGTAGGTATGATGTGTTTTATGCATTCTAGTTCGTTTGTGTGGATAGTAGGTATGGTGTGTTTTATGCATTCCCGTTCGTTGGCGTGGATAGTATATTGGTGTGTGTTCGTTGGTGTGGATAGTATATATGTGTGTTTTATGCATTCTCATTCTCATTCGTTTTTGTGGATAGTATATATGTGTGTTTTATGCATTCTCGTACGTTGGTGTGGATAGTATATAGGTGTGTGTTTTATGCATTCTCGTTCGTTGGAGTGGATAGTAGGTATGGTGTGTTTTATGCATTCGGGTCCGTTTGTGTGGATGTGTGTGTTTTATGCATTCGCGTCCGTTGGTGTGGATGGGCCTAAACAGGTGCTAGGGAAAATATACTAGCAACACCTGGATGGAATCCTGGAAACAACAAGCCTGTGTTGCCCACAGATTTTCCACCAAGGATCCCCTTCCCCCCACCCACTACCACCCCCCTATCTCTACTCTCAACCCCTACAAGGGAGGCACTTACATTGGCAACAGAAGGCCTCATTCGATAACACCATCGTACAAAACTACCCTGATCCTTTAGTCCCTCCGCCATCAAAAACAACAACTAATACTAACAATGCGTGACCCCCCCAACCCCCCCCAAAAAAAACCCCACAGGGTTGCTGACACCCGGCTGATTTGGTGTAATTTCGCCATTAACAGTACGCTTAGTACACAAAATTCCAACTACACAAGGATAAAATAGGCAATCTTCAACTCAGGAACTTAGAGCAATTGCACAGGTGGCCCACACAATACTGGGATAGGGAACGTCCACTAGCACAACTGGACAGAATTTGACATACAGTCATGTCGGTCCGGGCCCTTGGAGCGTACACGGCATCAGCGGTTGGCGTGCCCCGCCGGGTCCCCTTCCTCCTTTCCACCTCCTGACATACAATTAAAAAGTACGACTATCGTACATAAAAGCGGTGTTTTTGCGGCATCATTCCTGAAACACCGACCAATTAAAAAGCTCAACAACTGAGTATTAACGAGTCGCAAAAGCTCTTAGTTAGCATAGGCGACTTTACTCCTTCTCTGTCAGTCAGTCAGTCTGGCTACCCGCGTTGACTAGTGAACACAAGATGGAATTGTTTAACCAGTTAAGACACAGTTATTTTTGGATGATGGATGCAGCCTACTTGGTGGAAAGACTTGAAAAAGAATGGAGCTATCCAGACAGCCAAGACTTTGTGACCAGTCAAGTCACTAGCCTGAAAGTAGCCACGGATCAGGTGGCAGGAATGATAGAAGAGGAGGTGGAAAAATAAGAGGATTCATAAAGCCAAAGTATGTAAGAGTGGGGACATTGAAGGACGCCCTTGATAATGTCATCCAGGTGAGGTGTTTTTATAGAAGACCAAGCAAATTTTACTGAGAGGTCTTTTGACTTGTGGGGATTACAACAATTAAAAAAAAAGCAGAAGACAAGATGAAAAACATAATGAAAGAAGAGGTAAAGAAAATAAAAGACATCTGGACAAAAGAGAGAAAGGAAAAAGAAAACAGAAAGAGAAAAGAAAACTTTGAAAGACTAAATCAAAACTGGATGAAAATACAGCAAAAATTTAGAGCTATGGGACATCCAGACTGGATACCAGAAGAAGAAAATGAGAAGAAGAAGAAATAAATCATTGGAAAATTAAGAAGCTGGTGGAAGAACTGGAGAAAATAGAAGAAGAACCCAATGACCCTTTTCAGGGCCACTTTCATATGCCTCGAAAAGATATTTATTCAAAATTTTGCCTATCTATGTGTGTTATCTATATGTTTATCTATGTTTCTGTCTCTCTCTATTGTATTTGTCCCTCCCTAGAGTGGTAGCTGCGCGTATTCAGGTCAGTCCCTTGCTACATTGTTGCAAGTGTCCAGTACCGTGACGTCATGCCACCTGTTCCATTCCTATTGTCCCTATACAAAATTCCCATTGTCCGTAGAGTGTCTCAGGGTGATATTTTGTCCGTAGAAATCTTGTCCGTAGGGTACAAAATAGGGTCCCGTAATGCAAATTCCCATTGTCCGTAGGGTATCCCCATTAACTACTAACATGTTTTGTCAAATTCAACAAATACTTTATTTTCCTAGAATACAAGTGAAAATTTAAAAAGAACTTACAGTATTGCGAATAAAATCCCAAATAGTCCAGAAAGATTTATCACCAGTCCTAAAAAATGAAGTTTTATTTAAATTCCAATAGTATTTCAAATAAGGTCCAACGCTAAATATGTTGATGTGCCTATAGTCTCAAATGAACTAATGTACCAATGGCCTGAAGTGTAATGTGCCAATAGTTCTTTCATGAATCACAATAATATAATCTAAGATATCCTTGTTTGAATTTACTGTTATTTCAAATTAATGTTCCTGTCCCAGAATATTATTGAGCACTTTGTAATTCGAGAGAATAATAATTTGAATAAATAATTCCAGCCAAATCAAATGCTGAACACAACAATTTCTGATTCAGATACTATCGCAGGAATACATAATATTTCCAGTAAACAAGATTATAAAACCCTCTACTTGACCTTCTAGAACAATCTATAACTAAAATATAATATAGAATGTGGTAAGTTTCAGGTAGGCTATGTATTTTTATGGGAGAATTCCAATAATCATGATCCAGACACTAATAGATATGGGTACTTCTTGTGGCAATGATCTTAATATTTATCCCACCATGGGCGCCCGCAGGAGTTTTTGCGGGGAGAGGGGGGGGTCAGGATTTTC
>JAECUM010042172.1:0-46705 GCA_016617855.1 Megalonaias nervosa
ATTAAAATCTTTTTGTCCTTAATCTGCTGAAAGACAAGATAAAACTACGGCGTTCATGAAAAATTTGACCTGGTACTCAGATTTGCATTGCTAGTCGCATGAGAACACAAATCTCTCAACCCACATTTTCAAATGTTGTAGAAAAAACAACATTAAATGAAAGTTATATACCGGTTGTAATAAGAATACAAAAATGAAAGAACACAAAATTCTCTCTCTCTCTTTCTCTCTCTCTCTCTCTCTCTCTCTCTCTCTCTCTCTAAATATATATATATATATATATATATATATATATATATATATATATATATATATATATATATATATATATATATATATATATATACCGTGAACAACTACTGGGGTTTTGTTGTTGTATCACATTACTACCACGTTGATGTGCTCTCTGCTTGATGAATCTGACTTGCCAAATTGCTGCGACAGCGACTGGTTTCTTGTCGTTGTTCTAAAATAAATAAGTTGAGAATTATATGTTCTTTCTGGTTTTTACAAAATGTATCAGACTTTCATTTAATATAATTGAATTTTTGTACAACAACATTAAAATGGAGTTTGTTGTTGATATCACATGACTATTGGACTTCCGACGTAGTTGTTTGAGATTTATGAAGTCATGTGACTAGTAATGCAAATGGCGACTACAAGGTCAGGTTTCATCTATGCTGTGGTTTTTTTTCTGGTCTCTCAGCGGATTAAAGACATAACGATTATAATACTTGCCATTTCTGAGAAAATATATCATTTTCCTATCGATTTCATGCAGGTTTAAGTCGTTATAACATCGTTTAAATTTTCTAGGTCCGCTGGTAAGCGACTACCATATGCCACTACCGCACGGTGGCGGCAAATTCTAAATTTTCTATATGCAATTGCTCTGACCCCACACCCCAACCTAAATGTCCAAATGTGAAAAATGGGGTGGAATATTCGGAGGAAACCCAGATTAGAAAACGGACTGCTATTCGTTGTAAGCCAACGTTTTTGTCCAAAATGTCGAATCTCTGAGCTAAACGTTGGTGCGAAACTATTACACAGTGGCATGTAGCTTAAAACATTGGTTTCAGATCTTAAATAGAACGCAGGAGAAATGGGAAATTGTCCTCCCTTGTATTATATATATAATAAAAAACGATACTAGCCCCTGTATCAATACAGGTTTGGGGACTGGTTCATCGAATTACAAGAAGACAAGTTGATTTTACAGAAAAGTCAGCCCTTGTTTATGCAACAATACAGTATATAATTTTGAAGGTCTTTTATCAAAATTTAAATCAATCCTTATGTGCATGTCTTTTTAAATGAATAATTTTGATGAAATCGTCTTAAGGAGTTTAGGTTCTTTGAAAAATCTTGCTTGTGATTTTATTGGCACAGATAAATTCAGGGTTAAACTTTTTCGCTACAAGATAAGATTATAATACTTTGCTTTCATTGTTTTCTTTTTTTCATACTGTGATAGTAAATGTTTAATTCGTACAACACACACACACACACACACACACACACACACACACACACATATATATATATATATATATATATATATATATATATATATATATATATAATTCTTTAGAATTAAAGATTTGAAAGGAAACAAAACTAATTTATGTTCATTATGTTGTTTCCACATAGCAACATAAAGCATGGCAGCAAAGTAAAGTTAGTAGTTTTATTCTGCACATTGAAATGACTTTACATGCCAAATTATAGGAATATAGTCAAACCCGTTTTATGTGATACATTTTTGGGTTTTGTGCATGATGTTCTTTTCTGACTTAGATGTTTTGGAGAGTCTTGAAAGAGAAACATCTTTAGATTTAAAAATGCATGTTTTATAATCTAAAATGTTCTTTAATTCCATTCAGTAATGGTCATATGTGAACCTTGAAAAAATTAATTTCATCCTAGAAAACCCCTGGAAATGACCTGGAAGTTTATCTTTAGAAAAGCGTGGGAACCATGTATAATGATTGTATATCTACCAGTGCCTTAATAGATACTGTCATTGTATTCATTTCTGTGCCTTTACAAAAGGTTTGTCCAAGGTAAGATCATACACATTCAGATGTTTTTTTAATTATTTTTCATTCTTTTCTTAATGTATGCTTAAAGATACTATACTTTTATTTGAAGTTCTCACCCTCAGAAGAGAATCAAAAGTATATACAGCAATGGTATCTGGGCATTACATTTTGTGACTGTTTTTTCAAAATCTGACTTGATAAATAAATGAAGATAAATAAATGAATATTGATTTGTATGTTTTTACATTTCAGCACAATAACCCTTACATCAGTGCTTTTGTTAATGATGGAACCCATACCTTTGAGCATCAAAAGTAAGTTGACTGCCAGCCATATCATTTTATAAAGATAAGAGTAAATAAGTGACCAAAATATTCCTCTCAACTGTGTTTTAGAAAATGGATTTTAAGTAGAAAATAGCTTTACATTCATTGAAAGCTCTCACCTACATATTCTGTCACACGCAGGTTCTTTCATTGGCTCCGATAATGCTGTAGATTTTTTTAAAGCTAGAGGAGGCAGGAGAACCTCAAGGAAATCATTTACCCTAAATGGATGAAATTTAGCTTTGCATGTGTCAGAATTGGAGATCAAACCTGGGACAGCAGAGGTGCAAAATGAACATGTTACAACTGTGCTGTCCTTACTGACAACATTAAAATGTTGATTTTATAGACATTTTCTCTGAACTTTATGATCATATGGACCAGTGGCCTGTCTTTCAGGTACACAGTTTATTACAGTTGAAAGATACCCCTCAAACAAAATGTCATGGTCTGTAAAGACAGGCAGTCTTTCAAGACAGGTCATAACACTATATAATCAATAAATAGATGCATTGAGAATATGGTTCCTCTAGACTTATGGTCTTCTTTCAAGATGGATTTTACTGTATGCGTAAAATAGTCAGCAGGTGTCACACTCTGATCAAAAGTTAGGACAAAGTGACTTCTTCCTTCTGTTTAAATAGGATGAATGATATGAAAATGGGAACAATTGAGTTAGAAGGCAAATTTCATAATAACAAAATAAGTTTCTCAACAATTGGTGTTATACTGGCTCAGCAAAGTAAATAGTACTAAAACACAATACTTACTTTACTTTTTCAAAATATTCAGAACTCCCATCATGTACCAGAATAACTGCTGCATTAGGTAATAACCTCAAAATAAAAGGTAACTGTTCCTGTTAAAAGATGACTAACATTGTTCTTCTTACCTTTACAGTCCTGGAATTAACTTTTTCACTGGCACTGTATCAACAGAATTGTGCTGACATATCATTAAACCCTGTATATGCATACATACATGGTTGGCAGTACAATCTTAACTCAGTGTACTTTAGATGATTATAAAGTATGTCTATGCTATTTTGTATCATATTTTACAACTAAAAATCACACAGTACCTTTGCATAGTTTTTACCTTTATTGTTTTTGCTACCTAGCTTTTCTTAACACTAAGTAGCTGGAATTATGGGAATTGGGAAATAATAAAGTGGGTTAGGTTAGGTTGAATTTGCTTTCCATGCATGTTGAAGCACAATTTGATGGATGAGGTCAGTTATTATGTCTGAATCACCTCTTTTTTGAATCCCTATATTGGTGAACTAGACAACCAATTAAAATCCAGGTAATTCATGTTTTGCTGTTTTTGAAGAATGGTGAGAGTGGAGCAGCAATGGCAATGTTAGTTTTATTAGAGGGGCTAATGAATTTTCAGTATAATAGGCCTATGCATTAGATGTATTTTTCTTCAGTTTTTAGAGTACAATTAAAGGACAAAAGACATTTGTCCTTTATGTCGACATACTCATATGCAGATAAGCTTTGTACTTTATATAGAGGTAAGTTATGTCTGTATTAACAAAAGGGACTCCTAAACTTTGTACTTTATGAGCAGGTGTTTTTTTATATAGAGATGTATGCCAAGGGAGGTTTTAATGTAAAGTTTCTTTTATCAGAGCAATATATGTTTAAATTTAGGTTGGTATTTATGAAAGTGGAATAAATGATCTTTGAAACTGAACGATCATTTATAGAAATTGGCAAAATTTTATTTGAACAAGACATATTCATAATTGAGAGAACATAATCAATTGCCAAGTCCTTTTAATTTGCAGTGATGGATCGACACAGCAATTGGGAGGATGTTTGCGTGACTTCCGAAATAAGCAATTCCCAATCAGGGCAAAAGTGGAATACTATGAAAGAGTACTGACAGTAAGCAGTTTTAAAAATCCTTGTTTATAATAATGATACCCAAGAGACTTTAGATCTTATTACAATGTGACCCCGGTATAACATGGTAGTTGGGAACCATAGAACTTGACCTTGTTATTGACCGAATCGTGTTACAAGCAGCCAGGTCATTTAGCTGAAGAAAAGATGCATGTCCCCCTAAAATTTACGGGGTGGGTGGGTAGGTAATAAATGCAGGCGCAAAAATACATGCTTCATTGGCACAGTTACCATCTTAAAATGATGCATATTAAATGAGAAATACACCTGTAGTGAAAACAGAGAAGGCATATATAATATTTTACTTTATGTACTCATCCGTGAATCTCGTCACATACATTGCATCCACAATACAATAATCCCATCCAAAAAATGCACAAAACAGACTTAAAATATTCATTAATTTTGTTGCAGGTCATATTGGTCTGAATTAAGTGGAAAAAACATAGCACAATCACGTAACGAATGATGAAGCACATTTATTTTTCAGTATGTCCCAAGTCGGTAAAATTTCTTTGTGTTTAAAACTGCCATTGGTAGCGTTTGTAAGCAAAGAATTTTTCCTACAAAAAGGAAACTTTCACAGCACAGTAAAAATGTTCCAGTCATATTGGAAAATGAGACAATCCATCAGATTCCATTGCTTTTATTTAAGTTTGGTACTGACTTCCTTTGAAGAAAGGTTCTTTGTTTTTATTGAGATTGTAGACGGCTTTCTTTGACGAAGATTGCATGCGTTATTGAAGTGACTGCTGAAGGACAGCTTCGGAGAACCAAACAAATGGCTGTTTCTTATTGTGGCTGCAACATCAAATGTATTGCATGATTGAGACTGATTTTTTTTCCATTTGCTTAGTACATTTTCATATCAGTTGGTGCTTCAAAAGTAATCTGTTTTCTTTGAAATTGCAGCAAACTGTTTCATTTGGGTACAATATTAGAAAACGGGAATTGGTCGTTGTTTCGTTGATTGTAGTTACTGTTCCTCTCGGCCTATTGCATAGACAAACAAGAAAGATCTTATTTTGTGGGTGGATGGGTGTTTTTTTGGGGGGGGGTTACATTTGTGGTAGCGGAGTTATGCTTCCTTCCGTGGATGCATCAGAAATTTAAAAAAGGGTCAACAGACGATAAAGATAGGTGTTCTGGTCTGATGACAGGGATTACTACAGAAAATATGGGTGTTCTGAGGGGTTTAATTTAGAGTGAAAAGAAGAGGAATTTTACTTACCATCCACATACAAATGTCAGTCTATGTAAATATATTAATTACTAGTGAGTGGCCAAAAATCCGACAAAAGATAGATTATGAGATAATGCCTTTTCCGATTATCTCCGCTAGTCGGCTTTCTTTGACGAAGATTGCATGCGTTATTAAAGTGACTGCTAAAGGACAGCTTCAGAGAACCAAACAAATGGCTGTTTCTTATTGTGGCGGCAACATCAAATGTATTGCATGATTGAGACTGATTTTTTTTCCATTTGCTTAGTACATTTTCATATAAATTGGTGCTTCAAAAGTAATCTGTTTTCTTTGAAATTGCAGCAAACTATTTCATTTGGGTACAATATTAAAAAACGGGAATTGGTCGTCGTTTTGTTGATTGTAGTTACTGTTCCTCTCAGCCTATTGCTTAGACAAACAAGTAAGATCACGTTTTGTGGGTGGGTGGGTGTTTTTTTGGGGGGGGTTACATTTGTGGTAGCAGAGTTATGCTTCCTTCCATGGATGCATCAGAAATTTAAAAAAGGGTCAACAGACGATAGAGACACAGGTGTTCTGGTCTGATGACAGGGATTACTACAGAAAATATGAGTGTTCTGAGGGGTTTAATTCAGAGTGAAAAGAAGAGGAATTTTACTTACCATCCACATACAAATGTCAGTCTATGTAAATATATTAATTACTAGTGAGTGGCCAAAAATCCGACAAATGATAGATTATGAGATAATGCCTTTTCCGATTGATCTCCGCTACCAGAAATGTGAAAAAACAAAAAGGCGGATATTGCACAAGATACAGTACTCATGTTAGATGTCAACATAAGTGGATTATGATTTAATAATGCAGTTTGCGGCTTCCTTTCATGGGGCCTCTGAATTTCTCCACTTCAAACCAATGGTTTTATATACAAATTTAAACAGCCAACAATGTTGCCAATAAAAAAAATGTTGCCAATAATAAAAAAAATCGCCAGATGGTATATTTTGCCACCAATAAGTATAAAGAGTTCGCAATTTGCGACATTGGTGAAGCCCTGCGCAATCCCTGAATAAGCTTTTTGCATGTTATTTTTCATACTTTGAGAAGTGTTATGTATATGTAATTTAATTACTTGTGTGTTAGTTTTAAATTCTCTTTTATTTTTATTTCATTACATGTTATTGTAATGATAACATTATTCACTGGATTTGACATTTTTCCAGAAAATTCTGTTCAGTTCTGTTAAACCTGATAAACACGCAGTAGTTTGAAACTTTGCATCTTTTGGTGACCTAGATTTCGGAGCCAGTTTCAGCTCGGTTGTAAACAACCTTTTTTAATTCTTTTTTATTATTGAATCTTACAGTAAGATTCGTTCAGTACAATCGAATTCGTCTATGGCGGATGTGACAGCTGGCATATAATGTTACTACGTTGCTTGGAAGGAAGTGATCACATGATAGTGTTTTTTGGTCAGTTGTAATTCATACCTTTGGGCTCAGAGGTATTATTTTCGTTGTTGCCAGTTTGATTTAAATTTTTCTATTTTTGGGAATTAATAATTTATTTTCCTTGGAGACTTTACCTTGTGCTTATCAGAATTCTTGGACAAAGACATTTACTGAAAATTATTCAGAATTCTAAAGCCGGAATATTATTCTTGGTTGTTCAACAAGGAACTGTTGACACGACAACACAAAACAGGTTATAGAAGACATCATCACCTTCCATCTTGGAACTTCATCGGAATTTGAACTTTGATTCACTTAGAACTTTTTAGTGATAAGACTTATATTTTTAAGGAATTAAAATTAAAGTTTTGCAAACACTACGGTTTTTCTGTTTTATTTGTTTGTCTTGTCATTGTTTTGTATATGCCTTTGAAAAAGACTCATTAAGAGTCGAAAGCACTCAGGCTAGTTAGATACTAGTTTTGCACTGTTTGTTGTCAGTTTATTGCATTTATCTTAAATCAATCCCTGACATACGTGATCCCTTGCTGGATCCAGTGCACTTGAAAGGACTGTTATTTGTCATATGATTTGTATTCTTTATATATATATATATATACTCTGCAAGCCTTGGTATTGTCCAATGGGCAAAATCTCTTTAGTACCAACATCAGTGATATATTTTAATATATATTTTTACCACACCCACATGTGTGTATATATTTATATATATAACAGTCAGGTGATTTAGGATTGACTGAATGTGTGGATTCTGTGTTAGCTAATTAGAATAGACCTGTTATGTAGCATTAAGCATTTGTTACTTGTGATATGCAAAATAATCAGCTGTCAAGGATTGTGCCATGTTGCCACCTGTGAAAGCATTTGGTATGCAATGATTGACACTAAGTTTTAATTTGATCTTTTATGGTTAGAAAGTAAGGGTATTTGGGTTTTTTTACAGGTTTTTATCAATAGTGGCCTAACCAACAACAAGGATGATTTTGAGCTCTGCCTGAGGGTGGAGAATGTGCAGTTGCCAAAGTCTGGGTTCTTTGGTGTTAGTGCTGCAACTGGAGGCCTAGCTGGTAATGCTTTTTATATGCCTTGAAACTTGTACAACATACAGTGTTAAGCTTGAGCATTCATTTCTTCAGCCATCCATTGGGTTATATTTTGCATCTAGGTTTGTTTTCAGGCACTGTGATGAGGCATGTGTATTCTTTGAACACATTTCTTGTAAATGTTAGCTCTAATGGTCTACAGTTATTAAAATCTTGGGGAATTCCCTGATTTCATAGATTTTCAGTTAGAGATAATATCCCAGAGGTAGAAAACTGCCAAGTAACAATTTTTTTCTCAATTTAAAAGTCCAGATGGGCAACCAGTGAATATTGGTAAACAGTGATCTTAATAAAAAATTATATTGAAACTTTTATATATTTTCCAGCAACAAACATTTGATCTTTAAATTGGCCCTCAGGGTACCTATTGCATGTGCCCAAATGATCTCCATATATTCCATAATTGAGTGTTGGGTGATTGCTGTAGGTGAAAGGCCACATTTCAGGTGTTGGCCACTTACCTGATTATGTAATCAAAGTATATACATCTCTTCCTCAATAAAGCAGTAGCTGGGGTCTCTATGACTGCCCACTGCATTTTGTACAGAACCATGTTATATTAAGAATTGCAATATGTTGGAACCACAGTATATTAAGAAGGGCAATATGCATGAGACCACAGTATACTGAGAATAATCTAATATTATCATCAAATATTATGGTATCGTGGGGACTAGCAACATTTTTAAAAATAAATGTGTTTTGGAAAGGAAATAAAAATATTAGGTGAAGCTTCACGTTATTTCCTTTCAGTCCATTTTGTTATGCATTGGTACAAGTTTGCTCTTGGGGTCCGTAGTGGTACTGCATTATATCCAGAATCTCATTACAGTGAAACATTAAATCCTAGATGTGTCTTTTATGTGGTTTTGTCTTGTCACCTCCATTATGGACAGAATTGTGATATGCAGGAACCACGATATATTGAGAAGTGCAGTGTGTAGAAGAACACAACATATTATTTACAGTTATTTCCCCTGATTACCCATCCTGTGCATTCTGTGGCTTTGCATTACCAAAGACTGTTGGAATTCATTCATACTTGTCAGACACTTTTATACTGATGCACAGGTTGAAAACTCATTTGCCCAACTTTGAAATGGAGTGGTCAAGTTGATTTTCCAGTACTCGCCCAATTTTAGGGCTGATCAGTGTTTTTCTTTAATGTTATTAGCATGTTCCTTCAAGAATATTGCCAGCTTGGTTTTTTACTGACTGTCCGTACTCTCTACAATAAATTTACTTGCCTGACTGGGTAAGTGGATTTTTAGAAATTTGTAAACCTGTGTGATAATACCCTGAATGGATTTAGTATTTTGATATTATTATTAAGGTTTGGTTTGGGTTTATTGCTTTACAGTACAGCAACACAAGTAGATCTTTAAGTGCTGAGGTAATTGGAGTAAAGTACCTTTCCAAAGGACACACTGTAGTAGCTGACCAAGGCTGGTCTAATAGTATTTGAACCACACCCTTTTTTAGTGAGCCACTGAGCCACTGTGGCTCCTATGATTAAAGTCCTACTGAGCAAAATGTGGTGAGGTGGGCCCACTGCTATACTCTATTTGCAGATAGCTCTAGTTGCTACCTAATCTGCTTCAATTAATTTAGCTCTTAAGGTGAAGGGAACCATTGATAAGTGATTTCACATAATTAAATGCCCCGTTTTTGTATTTTATTCACTGTAATGACACTGTCTTGTTTGAACATTGAAACACTCCCCAGCATAAGGCTGCCTGATTTATAATGCAGGTGTATGACTCCCATGAATAGTGTGTTAAAGGTGGAGTTCTGTGATAAGTAGATTATTTTAAGTTGCTTCTGAGAAAAATACATAAATATTTGCAAGATTTTTTTTTCTCATGACTAGTTTCAGACTTTCTGTTTGACTACATACTTAGAAATGTGCACAAAAATTAGGATGGCCATGCAGTATAAATAGTACTGTGACTCTTGCTTGGAATCTCAGTAATAAAATACTGAAATGAATCCTGCTCATTGTTTTGCAGATGACCATGATGTGTTGGCTTTTTTGACCCACTCCCTAGTCCCACCTGGTCAGCAGGTAAGACTGCAAGAAAGAAATAATGTATCCTTCCGTTAAAATATTCACATAAATGCAAACACAGCAAACATTGTTCTAGGTCAACATTGTTCATTTGAAATTGTAAAGCAATATTGAAAGAAAATCTCATCATTGCCGTCTTTGTATAGGTGAACTTAATGAACAGAAACCTCTGTTTAGTGTTTCACCTAGAATCTAAAAAGGGTATTTATCCTTCCAAAAGGACACTTCAAACTCGAAAAATGCATTTTTTAAATGCATATCCTGTGATATAATGGCTTCCTTTCTTCTTCTTGTTAGTAGTGGTTAGTAGTAGTAGTAAATTTTGAGATTTGTTGCCTTGTAAAGTGAAAAATTGTCCATGTTTCATATGTATTTCACTCAGAAAGTTGCAGGAGTATAATTCTTCGTACAGTCTTGTTAAGTATTAATATTTTTTTTACCTTAGCAGAGATACATGCAGCAGTAATGTTTTGAAAAGGAATTTAATGCATGGTTATGGGTACACGCACAAATTTAAAATCTTACCATTGGCGAAAATTATCATTAATACAGTGACTGCAGGTGACATATAAGAAATGTCATGATTTTACTAGGCTTCAGATTTATGTGTCATCTTTCATGTGTCTTTTAAATTCCTTAGTTGACTATGATTTAATTTATTGAAGGGCAGGATCTGTGTCATTACTTGCTGTACATTTAAAAAACGGTGCTACAACCTGTCAGTTTTGTCCTTTCAAGAATAAAGTTGTACTGCTAAAATGGTAGTAGATATTTCCTTTTCAATTATTTTGCTTTAATTTGGAGCAATAGCCTTAATGAATGTCTTTAAATTATTAACTGAAGACTATTGAAACCTGCCAGAAACAATTTTAGAACACTATCTGATAGGCTTTGATTCAATGTAATGCTATCCCAAATTAATAATGGTAACTTCATGGATAAGTCAAAATAATCAGCAGGACATTTAGAATAAACAAAATTTGATGATATCCTTCTATTGTCTGCAAAGACAATTCATGTTGGGAAAGATAATCCCTTCAATCATGTCTACTCAACTACATGTTAAAACATTATCCTGTGAGTGTACACACTGCCACAAGCAGTTCCATTCCATTATACCAAGACCTACTTCATGCATTACTGCGTGGTATTATTTATTGGTAACCTGTTACACATTGAATAGTCTAAGCTTTGGGTACAATTATATTGACATTTATGATCATAAAAATATTGCAATTAAATCGAGTACATTCACTCTTTATGTTCATGAGAAATGAAAAGAGGCATTTGGAACTGAAAATAAGGGTAGGTTTGGTGGGGGGGAGGCCTGGTACTGTGTAAAGAACACCCTGGCATACAGAAGGAACAGCATGGTGCAGTGCCATTATAAAATAATCTGGAGGAAACACTACAGTTCCTCACTGTGAATTTCCTCCATCCCAATGTAAAGTCCTATCATTCGTAACCTTGAAAATGGAAATCACAAACTTTTACCGAAAGGAATCCTAGTCACTAATCACAAATATTTCAACTTGCATAAACAAATAATTGTAAAGTTGCTAACTGATTAAAATTCAATGTGAAATTTTTAAAATTGTATATGTTATAAAATGTTATGAGGGCAAAATTTCCCAAATACCCCAGTCACCAGAATGCCTGCACCACTCTGATCTCTGTCACAGGACAGAGCCTGCATTTGTATGCATTATTAACAATTCAGAATGATTGGAAGTCCCAAAACAAAACCTCAGATGATCTACTTGGAGTTTCCAAAGTTCTTCTGTATGTTAATGGTAAGGTGTCATTGTTGCAGGCTGTAGAGAATAAAGTGGCAGAGGACGAGAGGAAGAAGTATGAGAAAGAGTTTGAGGATTACCAGAAACAACTCGAACAAGACAAGAAAGAGTAAGTACTAAATTGTCCTGTTTGGTTTGTTTTGGTTGGGTTTAACACCATTTTCAACACATGACAGGCTATACGTGGCAGCCAATATATTTGTTGAAGGAAGAATAGTGGAAGACTACAGGAAGAAACACTGACCCATGGGAAGTTACTGTCAGTCTTTCCTATTAACACACGTTGGTCAAACCTCAGATTGAAGCCATACTTTTTTGTAACACATTCTTTAATTTTCCTACATGCATTGAAACGTTCAGTTTCAGAGTGATTCACTGATATTGCAAACTATCATTTTTGTTGAGCATCCTTTGGTGAAAGCATGACTTTTGCATCTGTGTGCATGTCTTTTCCGTATATCTGTATACATTTAAACATATGTACAGCCACATTCTCAATGAAGGTCAATATGAAATTTTTATATTCTCTGCCTTTACACAGTGTATGTAATGTTATGATGCCAGTCCGTACATCTGTTGCCAGTTTTCTTTCAACACCAGTAACTTGGGTTTTATACTATCTGTCATTACCAAACTCTTGATGTCTTGCGCTTGAGGTAATGGAGAAGGCAATTTAATTTTGTAATCAAAGGTCAAGGTCACTGTGACAGAAAGAATATGAATGGTTTCTAGACAGTGCATCTACATCTCACTCCTGGACCAAACTTTGTGGATGGCTTGCACTTGGGGTAAGGTAGGAGCATATCAAGTTTGGGGTCAAAAGGTCAAAGATAAGATCAAGGACACTTATAAAAAAATATATATTTTCACACAATAACATTTGTTCCACATCTAAGACTGGGCCAAAGTTTGTGGATGGCTTGCTTTTGGGCTGAGGAAAAAGTTTTATTTTTGGAGTCAAAAGGCCAAAGGTTAAGGCCACTGACTGAAAATAGAAACTGTTCTATGAAATAGCATTAGTTCTACATCACAGACCTGGAATAAACTTTAGATGGCTTGCACTTTGAGTAAGGAAGGAGGTTATTTTTTTTATGTCAAAGATCAAGGTTGTTGTAGGGTTTAATGCCATTTTTCAGCACAAGATAGGCTATACATGGCGGCCAGTATCAGCGGTGGAGGAAGAACCTGGATAAACCCCGGAAAGAACCCACGAGAAGCTACTGGCAAGCTTTTTCACGTACCCACATTGGTCAAGCCCGAGACTCGAACCCACGCAGACAGAGTTGAGACGGCAGTGATCCGTAACGGTGAGCGCTTTAGACCACTCAGCCACTTAGGGCCCCCAAAGATCAAGGTTACTGTAACTGAAAGAAGAGACACAAAAATTTGAGTTCTTGATGATGTATGTTGATCAAAGTTTGCGGATGACTTGCATGTAGGGTAGGAAAGAAGTCTGTTGACTTGGGGGTTAAAAGGTCAAATGTCAAGCTCACTGTGACTGAAAGATGGAAGTTGGATTTTGTTTAATAACTTTAGTTGTAGAGCATGTATCATGACCAAAGTTTATATTGGGTTTCACTTGGCTGGTTGGTTGCTTTCTAACAGCACTATTTTTTACTTTATCATGTGGAGGAAATCGAATCTAAGTGCTTTGCCATAGAAAACACTGAGGCAGCTGACCTGGGCTGATATTGAACCCACAGCCTTGGATTGCAAGTCCAAGGTGTGGAAGTGGCCTATTGATTTTGTGTCAAAAGCATAGCTGCCAACCGTCACGATTTTGGCGTGAATTTCATGACTTTCTACAGCAATTCACGGATTCAGGCTGCATGCAAAAAAATCACGAATTCCCTAATTTTCAATTATTTTAAATTTTCCTGTTACTGTTTGGCATTGCATCTTGAAATGTCTTAACCACCAAGGAAAAAGAAATGTATTGCACAAAAAGTGAAGTTTAATTTGGAATATACCAAAAATTGGCCATCCATTCAGCCATCAAATACCGATATACATCATGCTTTTTGCACACAGTGTGCTACAAATTTTATCATTGGGCATGGTGGCAGGGACAGTGTGAGGAAGCACATTGGTAGCAAAAAGCACATAGAGGTTGGGAAACTACATGAAGACAGCTTTTTCAAGTGTTGGGATTTTTTAGATTGAAAGATTATTATATATCATAATTTGCCAGAGTTCACAGTTCTCCACACATGCGCTGATGCGACTAATCGTTCACCATTCGACGTTTCATCTTCTGGATTAATACCATTTTGTTATTAAGCTACACTGCAGTTAAAATGTTTTCACCTCCAAGGAAAAAGATTTGTATTCCACAAAAAGTGAAGTATAGATTGGAGTACACCAAAATTTGGCCTAGCATTCAGCCATCAAACATGGATATGCATTATGCTTTTCGCACAGTAGTGTGCCATGAATTTTACAATTGGGAATGTGCACAAGGGCTGGTATTGTTGCTTACAATTTACCTGTCATACATGTACTGTGTAGTAATATTATTATATAGTACATATATGACAGATACATTGTAAGCAACAATACGAACCCCTGTGGGCATGTGGCAGAATGATGTGAAAAAGCACACTGCTATAGCGCCCCCAGCAGATTTCAGTTTTGGAGTGCTTTAAGCCACCTCCTCAAGTCCTGCATGCTACCAGTGCTGAAGCATTGTTTGTGAGCTTTCTTGTTAAACATAACCTGTCTTTCTCAGTTGGAGATCAGCAACAGTAACAGTGAAAGATTATTTCCCATTGTGAGGAAAAATAAGACAGACTTAAGTGCCTCCTTAGGTATTGAAAATTTGCAATAATTTTAGTCACCAAGGTTAACCAGCAGGCAAGAAGCCTGCACTGTTTTGAAAACAAATTTATCATAGCCTGATTGAGGAAATTCAAGACTGCCACAGCATCATATCATGACAAATAGCGTGAAGTTTGTGTATATCAGTAAATTTGGCTGCAAATAAAGTAGTACATGTAATCAGTGTAAATAATATGTTTTAGTTTTATTTTGGAATTTTCATAAAGTGCAGTATGGACCATTGAAGTGGATGGAGTTAGTGTCATGATATAATTTTTCACTAGTTATGTTCACATTCACTAATGTTTATCCCACTTTTCACTAATTGCGAGTCTGGAGGGTTGGCAGCTCTGCAAAAGCTCTAAGGTTGAGGTCATTGTGACTAAAAGACAAATGGGTTTTGCAAAATACCTTTTGTTTTAGCATATTTCTTTTGACCAAACTTGGTGTGCATGGTTGCACTTAGGATAATAAAAGAGACCTTTAAATTATGGTATCTTTATTTAGAGGTCATGGTCATTGCAAGTCTGATAAAAAAAATAATGGTTTCTGCATAGTATGTTTTAGTTCAAGCATACTTGCCTTGGCCAAAGGTCAGTGTCATTGAGACTGGATGGTTAATATTCTCCAGAGTCAATCATGCCCTACTAGTGCCTGTATAGAAGACTATTAAAAATGGGGTGGACGTATACTGTGCTGTTCAGTATACTTGTTTTAGAGTAATCCTAATGTTAAAATAAAATTAAATTTTTAACCAAATAAATGGAAGGCCAAATCCTTTACCATCTATACATGCTTTTAAGTCAAGTCAAACTGCAAACAACAGCGATCCCAATCTGCTGTAGCATAATGTGCCAGTAGATTAAGGGTCAATGCTGTTTGTTCTACAGATCACACCTAACAAACTGTACTGCCAGCACATTATGCAATGGCAAATCTGGGTCTGTGCAGTTTGCAGTTGGACTCATCTTATAAGCAAGTATATATGGTAATTTTGGTCCTCAGCTGTTATTTATTAGCTGAATTAAATTGATTTGAGTACAGCACTTGATTTAATGCTTGTTAGATGACCAACGGTTTGGCGATTTTGCCTTTTTTTTGTTGTTGATACAATCA
Source organism: Megalonaias nervosa (assembly GCA_016617855.1). Classification (NCBI taxonomy): domain Eukaryota; kingdom Metazoa; phylum Mollusca; class Bivalvia; order Unionida; family Unionidae; genus Megalonaias; species Megalonaias nervosa. The sequence continues at coordinate 15,864 of JAECUM010042172.1, forward strand.
TATCCATTAGTTTTCAATCTAATTCAGCTTGAATTAAAATCTTTGATGAGCCAGTTGTTTTTTATGCTACCCAATGTCTTTATATTTACAGATTTCAAGAACAGCATCCAGATAAGGCCAAGGAACTGGGAAATGATGTATGTGCATTTTGTTCTCTTATGAGTCAGACTATTTAATTAATTTTCACACAGTTTTGAAACTGTGAGATCATGTAATTATACTTTCCACAAAACAAGTTATAGGGGATATACTGGAGTCTGCTTGTCCATCCATCTTTCCTTCCAGCCATCATAATTTTTGTCTACTTCCTTGACCATTTGAGATATCTTCATAAAACTTGGCATGCTTTTGTATCATGACTGCACATTGTGTCCTTTAAAAATGGAGTCAGTCAGAACAGCATTTCAACAGTTCTCTCCATTTGTAGTACAGATTTTGTCTGTCTCTTATCTGGTTAATATCTTGTTAACTGTTTGTGATATTTTCATACAGCTTGGTATGCATTTGTTTAGTGATGAGTTTGTGATCCACTCTAGATTCAGTTTTGTCAGATTAGTTCTTTTAAAGTTAAATGAAGTTGTTTTCACACTCCATATTGTATTTACACTCCATATATGTTTAACCATTTGAAGTGTCTTTATTAAACATGCTATGTACTTGTATTACAACTTGATAAAAGAATGAGCTATATCAGATCAACATAACTTTTTTAAAATAGTGTGACCATCCATCACTGTCACACTTTTGACAGTTAATATCTACTGAGCTACCCATATTTGAAAGTTGTATGTATACATACCTCGTTAACTGTTCGAGGTATATTGATGACACTTGGTCTGCTCTTGTATCATGACTTGACAGTTTGTCTTGTAAAAGAATTAGCATTGTCTCCGCAGAAAAAAAAAGTGTTGGATCATCTTTCCTTCACACTTTGAACAGTTAATGCTTCCAAACAGTTTGAGATATATTCTTGGAACTCATTATTCAGATATATAATGACAAGAGTTTGTCACGTACAAGAATGTGATCTGTCTGATTATTACATTGTACTGGGGAGTGTTTTGCAAGCATTTGTTTGAAGTGGGGAGTATTCTTCAAGCATTTGTTTGTGGTGGGAAGTGATCTGCAAGCATTTGTTTGTAGTGAGGAGTGTTCGGCAAGTATTTGTTTGTAGTGGGGAGTGTTCTGCAAGCATTTGCTTGCTGACAGATCAAGTTTTTTTTGTTTTGTTTTTGCGAGAGAATGAAGTATGTTTCTTTCCAAATATAGGATACAGTTAAGAGTATCTTTAATGTGTTTTTTAATTTAGCTTCAAATGCTTAGTATATATACTAAGTATGGCATACTTGAATGCAGATAACACTATTCTAAATAGAGGGAGATGGGTGCTAAAACAGGAATTATCCTGTACATATATCTTAGGGAGCAGAAATGTCTTTTTCACTGGGATCTATTTTTTAATATTCTGATATAACTTTTTTTAACCTGAAATGTATTCTTTCTGCAGCAATTTGTGGGTCAAGGAGACAGAGAACTCCAAATGATTTTTGAGGGACAGAATCTGATCCACCAAAACATACGTGATCTTAGTCGCAAGCTTGATGAACTCCTGGGTAGGCAAGAGCTTGTTTTATCCAGAGTTTCTTCATTGTCATCTGGAGTGCAAGTACCTCAGGGATCTGGAACTCAGGTTAGATGAGTTGGAGTTTATTTTACTGCTGTATTCTAGAAATAGAAAATATAGTATTACCCCAGTCTGTACATCCTCAAGCCCATCTGCCTACCAGTTTGTGTATCAGTCCATGTATCCAGTACTGGTTTTTTCATCTCGGTAACCAAAGAAACCAGGGATAAGATGTGATAAATTTGAGGCATAAACTTGTACCAGTGATACTGAGCTTAAAATTCATTCCCTTCAAAAAGTATACTCCCAATGTCTTTATTTACAAGAGAGACAATAAAGTTGTGTGCCATGGACAGATCATTCCTTAGCCTCAATAAAAATAACCAGTTTATGGTTCTCTTTTCTGAACTTTTGATGAAGATTTTTTGTTATTAATGTCTAAGCTCTAAGTGCACTTCTGAAATAACTCCATCGAGAATACCATTTGAAAATACCATATGTACTTGCCTATAAGTCAAATCAAACTGAAAACAACAAAACAGCCTAATCTGCCATAGCATAATGTGCCTGTGGACCAGGGTCTGTGTTGTTTGTTCTATTGGTTACTCCTAACAAACTGCACAGACCAAGAGCTGTGCATTATGCGCATTAAGCGAGCATATATGTTAATTTCTGTGATATAGAAATCTATAGTTTGCTATTAGCGTGGGAACTACATACACATGGTCTGCATACACATAGTTGGGAACATGGCAGCTGAAAAGTTTGATCAAAATCTTTTTAGAGACTCTCTGTAATATATTAGGTGTGTGTCTTATTCTTTAAATGAATCATTATCATGATCCAGTCTGTTTTATTCCTATTATGAGCCAGTTTAGCTCACCTAGCCATAAGGGCAAGTGAACTTGCAGTATGGCTTTGTGTCTCTTTGATAATGCACAGGATTCCTCGATGCATAATAATGTGATCTTGTATTTGATTGGCTGGCCTTATTACCACTCCTTAGGCCATATTTCTGATCCATTGGTTTTTTTTACCAGACTTGGAATATATGCTTATATCATTAAGACCTAGAATGAATTTGATAATGAACAAGATCCATGCGAATTAATGAGGGGATCTTGAATGTGATTGGCTGAGCTTGCTGCCGTGCTGGAGGTTGAATTTGATCAACTTGGCAAATAGGCATAAATCATCTGGATCTTGGACAAGTACAACTATGTGCAAGACCCATGCATATTAATGAGGTAATTTTTCATTAGATTGATTTTAATCAGACTTGGTAAATAGGCTTAATATCATCAGTATGTTGGCTGATTTATATTATGAGTCAGACTTGCACATATTTATGAGGTGATCTTGCATCTGATTGGTTGAGTTATTTTTGCCATTCTAGAGACAAATTTTAAATGAGCTTTTACCACTTGAGTGACTGTATTTCTGACAGGATTTGAGTCAGACTTGGTTCATGAGCAAGATCTACTTGTATTAATGCAGTAATCTTGTATATAATTTGTTAACTTGTTACCATTCTGGAGACCAAGTTTCAGGTGGATTTTACTCAGTGTTAAATAAGCTTAAATTACTATTGCTATAGACAGAATCTGTAATTAGTGAGATCTGTGTAATGAGATACATGTCATATGATTGGCAATGCTTGTTATCTCACTAGGTTTAGAGACTGCATTTCTTTTGTAGTTTCTAAAAATGTTTGTAGTAGATTTATATGATTAAGATTTTGGATGACTTAATTATGAACAAGAGACACAGCATATAAATCATGTCTTTATCGTTAGAATGAGTTCTCATAACTCGGTATTTAAATAGGTAAAATCAACATCATATAAAGTTTGGAATATAGTTTACATGGGTCTTCTTCTTGCAGTACTATATAAACCTGCTTAGTGATATAGTGAATTGTTAAGTTATGTATGCCAGGTGAACAATACCAGATACACTTGAGTCTCTCCTTTTTTTTCAAAATTGACTAAATGTAGTGGGGTCCTTAGTGGCCGAGTGGTCTAAAGTGCTCTCCATTATGGATCACTGCCATCTCATCTCTTTCTGCGTTGGTTCGAGTCTCAGATCGGCCAATGTGGGTATGTAAGAAAGCTTGCCAGTAGCTTCTCGTGGGTCGGTGGTTCTTTCCGGGGTTTTCCCGGGTTCTTCCTCCACCATTAATACTGGCCACCATGTATAGCCTATCATGTGCTGAAAAATGGCGTTAAACCCTACAACAACAACAACAACTAAATGTAGCAAAGTTGTAGTGCCATAGTGGTTAGTCTAATAGGTGTACATCCCTACACAAGAAATTGTACATGTGTAACTAACGTCTTTTCTACTTTGTTATCTATATCTGAATTGTCAAAAAACTTTTAACTTGAAATATGTTTTCTTCTCCATAATCAATTCTCATCATGTTCTTTTATATTCATCACTGTTCAAAACTAATGGACAGACATTAGTCCGTGACTAATAGGTTTCCTCACGGACTAATAAATATGTTCCATTACAAGTCCGCCTGACTAATAAAAATTGAATGCATGTAATTATTTTAAAGTTACATTTCTCGTATTTTTTAATGAATTCCATAACAGAAATGCAGTCAAATAACTTGCTGTTTTTAGTTACTGAACTTGTTGTAACTCCCGTATGTAAATCCAGATCACCTAGGCGCTTTATATTAAGCATTACAAATGGTGTGCAAAGCATTATTGTCGCACTGACCAGGATCATAGTTAAACAAAGAAAGTGAAGAGAACAATGTGGCGATTTGTACAAGGTGTGGAAAAAAAAGCCAAAAGGCTGAAGACTGACAATAACGAGGACAAAGGGGAATGCGACAAAACAGTGTAATAAAGAAAGTAGGAACTGAACTTTTTTAGAGAAGTGGAAATTCGGTCGGCCATGGCTTAACTTTAACCCCGAAGTAAATACCATGTTTTGCAGTGTCTGCAGAGAGCATTCAAAAATGGAGGATGAAAAAAGCTCATTTGTAGTTGGATGTTCTAATTTACGGTTAGAAACAATAGTATACCATGAAACCAAATCACAAATCCATCAGAAATGCATAATCATGAGATGAGAATTATTGAAACCCAAAGGACAGTTATCTGCAAGTAAAATCGTCATGATGCTAAACGAAAAAGTTGTTGGAATAATGTCAGTTTTGTTTAGGGATGTACACACCCTAGTGAAAATGAGAAGGCTGTTTAGCGATTATATGTGGATGGTCCAGTTGGATGCCAGAAAGGGAATTGATGTTGGTCAAACATATGTCAATGACAAAGAGGCACAAGTGTTTTCAAAATTTATTGCACAGTGTGCAAGAAATAAACTTGAACAAAAGATTAAATCAGCACCATTTATTAGTATTATCACTGATGGTTCCACTATAAAGGGTTCTGTGAACAAGAAGTTGTTTATGTGAGAACTGCCATGGGTGGGCAAATATGCACTTCATTTTTGGATATGACAGAAGTTTGACGAGCCAATGCTGATGGGATTTTAGGAGCTATTGATGAAGCATTTGCATCAATTGCAATGCCTATTACAAAAGTAAACTTGCTGGATTTGGTTCTGATGGAGCTGCTGTCAGTACTGGAAAAAACAATGGTGTTATTGCTAGATTTAGAGAATCGCAGAAATGCCTTGTAGGAATACATTGCCATGCTCATCGTTTGGAATTGGCTTACAAAGCTGCCATTGCAAAAAAGCCTATCCACGCAAAAGTTGAGGAGCTGTTAACAGGACTTTACTATTTTTATCGGAATAGCCCTTTAAATAGAAGTGATTTGTTAGGTGCATGTGAGGTGCTGGGAATCACCAAGATAATCCCTACTCGTGTTGGTGGAACTAGATGGTTGGCATATTGGCAGAGGGCTTTGGCCAGTTTGTGGAAATCATATCCAGCAGTAGTCAGCCACCTCCAGATGTTGACTAAAACTGATCAGCCTTCACCAAGAAGACCTGAAGCTACTGGGGAATGCAGCTGGCTATCTGAAAATGTTGCTAGATCTGCATCTTGTTAATTATGCCCACTTCTTGACAGATGTCATAAATTTACTGTCCAAGTTGTTATTGTTTCTTCAAAATGAGTCTTGTTTGGTGTCTGAAGTGTACCTGAGAGTTCATGCAACTATTGATGTCTTGGAACAGTTGAAATTAAGAGACGGACCTAGGTTAAAAAAGTTTCTGCAGGATATTGGTAATAGACCTATAAAAGAATTTCATGGTGTTGTACTAAAAGAACAAAGTTCCCCAGCATCAGTGCAGTTATCACTTCATGCTAGAGAGGACATGATCAACAGTTTAGCAGAACACTTGGATGCCCGATTTGACAAACAGCAATGTGATGTATTGAAAGCCACACATTTTGCAGATTTTCATTTATGGCCAAGAGACTCAAATCGTATTGGATTTGGTGATGGATGTTACTACTCTGCTGGAACATTTTTCCCAAGTGATGACAATGGCAGGCTTTTATCCAGACAAGGTTGAAGAGGAGTGGCAACTCTTGAAAGGTTTAATTTATGCTTGTGGATGTCAGGTAGAGAACTTACAATGGTGTGATGTTAACAAGAGATTTTAAGAAGGTCACACTAACATTCTTGCACTGGTGGATATTGTGTTGACCCTTCCATCCTCGTCTGCAGATGCAGAGCAGGGGATTCTGTGAATTGAAAATGACGAAATCTGATTGGAGATGCAGATTGCGCAGCAGCCTATTGAATGACTTGTTAACGATTCACTTTTTAAGTGAAGACATTGCTGATTATGATCCAGTGCCAGCTATATATTTATGGAACTCTTGTGGACCGAGACAAAGAAGACCACTGTATATGGAGGAATATTCAGAATCGGATGGAGAAGATTATGATTTGGGACAAACTGATGGCAAATCAATATAATTTATAATGTGTATAAAGCTCTATTGTTGTGTTACATAAATGTATTTTGAGAACTAATGGACTTTGCTGCAGACTAGTGTGTCTTTTGTCCTGTTAGTCTGCTTGACAAGTTAATAAAAAAGTTAGTTTTGAACCCTGTTCATTGATAGATACAGATATACAAAGTGCATTTTACTGAAAGAGGTTATCAGTAAACATTTTTTCATATTTCTTTATCTTAATTATACCTGTTGAACTTTTGAAATGATCCCTACTTTAAATACAGCAATGTGCACACATGTGCTCCTTTACCCCAATGACCATGGTACAGAGAATTGTGGAAGTCCAATGCCAGATTTTGCTGCTCATGGTATTAGACTTAACCTATATTGACTGACGTTACACTTTGCTAATATAAATGTACATCACAAGGAAAACAGCTTTTGAAATAAATTTTAAAAACAGTACCAAACTTCTGGGCCAATTATGTATGTCAGTCACAATCACTGAGAGTCTGTGATGTGAAGCTGGGTGTTTATGTAGATAGAGGTAACCTGGACAAGAGACACGGCTAGTATGTGGGTATGCACATGCTTTCGTTCATGTTAGTGAAGGTAAGTCAAGGAAAGGTTTTATTTTTCAGTAATTGATAAAATATCCCTACTTTTTCACAGAGGATTGCTAGCAAGACTGTTCATACTTTATATTTGTAGATCTTAATTCTTTATTAACTCAAGTGTTTATTTTATTTGCTTATTGAGGGAGGGCAGCCAGCCATGATAGACACCATCAAACGACATGAAGTAGAAAGAGTGTTCAACAATCATGCTGAACTTTTGAAGGAAGCTAGAGATATTAGGTATATCAATGTTATGTTCCTTTTCCTATCTTCCTGTATGATTTATTAGTGTTCTGAACAAAGTAATTGACACACAATAATAAATTGTGTAGTCATGAAGATATTTTGGTTTGGCTTGGAGAGATTTCAGTCCCATGTTTGTGGTTTAGTAACCAGTTCTCTTAAACCAAATATTGTTTGTATTATTAATAATAGTAACAAATTTTATGAACTTACTAGAATTAGTTAGGGCTGTTCCATTTAAACATCAATGGTACCCAGGGAAGGCAGTTTTTAAAAAATATATGCCAGGGTACTTTGATTTCACAGAGTTCGTATTAAAATGATAAGAAATTTTAAATTGCATCTATGGGTGAGTACCCCTACTTTAAAAATGCCTTCCCTGGGTCCCATGTATTTTTTAATGGAGCAGCCCTTAGAAAGTATTGATCCACTGGCTATCAGTTTTGCAAATCAAAGGAAGCAACTCAAATTTAGACATAATTAGCTGTTATAGTAGTTATCTTCCTTAATACTGTTCCACTGGTGGTAATACTTGATAGTAGAATACTTTTAAAAGGAAATCAGAACAACAATTCCTTGAAAATTTTTCAAATATTGCTATAAATTCTTTAGCAACATACAACAAAAGAAAATTTTGAATAATAGTCTATCTACAGCAGTCTGTGATAAATCAAAGACCATGAACAGCAGTATCTCAAGAGTTATGTTCTTCCATATGATTTTCTGTAAATTGGTATCCAAGCCAACACTGTTTCAGTACTTTGATTTGTTACTAACAACAGTATATTTTTTTTGCAGAACTGTGCTTAATGATGTACAATACAAGGCCGGTGTCATACAGAGTGGCCTAGGCCAAGTGCATCAAGGGGGTGGAGCTACTGGAGGAGGTGGCCTTACTGCACAAATGTCCATGATTATGCATGAACTTCAAGAAAACCTTAGAAATGTTAGAACTGATGTTACCAATCTAGTTCAGCAGCCACATGTAAGAACATAATAATAATTCAGGTGTTCTAAAAAGTGGGCATTGATATGTCTTATTATGATAAAAACTATGAGACATTCAGTTAGATTCTTGCATTGTTCTCTGAGATCTTAGCCAAATAAGGGAGTGGTGTGTTTCATTGATCTCTTGTACCATTAGGAGGAAGTTTATTATAAACGTTGTAGAAACAGAACTACTACAATGTCTCTCCATGGCTTAAGAAGTTTGTAGACATACTTTATTGGCTTATTGGAGCCAACAATTGATTGAAAGTTTAAAAGGGTATCATTGAATTTCACTTTGTAAGCAGATTTTGATGCAGGGGCCAAGTCTCCATTGCCAAATGAAACTATCCATTTGGAAAAGATCCATGTAATCAGCATAATGACATAAAACATTACCTCATCTCTGGACTCAGGGATGCAGAATAGGCCCATGCACCCTCCTGCACATCATAACAGGCAACTAATGGCAGCAACCTTTTTGCCCTTCTTGCTTTCCATGATGATGTTCCAGCCGGGAAGGTCAAGGTCTTTTTGAAAGAATGCTGTTTATTTCATGTACTGGATTTGTTAAGGATTTTAACCATTTTTATGGCTTTATTTTGTGTGCCATTTTTAGGGTGCCTAAACTTAACTCAATACTGCATAGCCAGGATTGTGCTGATGTGCCATTAATTCCTGTAGACCATATTTAGACTGACCTCTTCTTGTTAGCCAATGAAAACACTTTTCCAGTTTGGGGAAAATCATGTGTTGCCATGAGGAAAATTTAGTTTTATATTCAACCCTTGTTTAGTAGAGATCTCATGGAATCGCCAAAGAATCTGGTTGAACAGTATGTATCATGGCTAATAAGGTTAAGTTTTTCAGTACCAACAGGTGACCCACAAAGTATAATCTTACCCTGCTGTTTATTTTGTGAATTGGCTCAGAGTGTATGCCTAACGAAGCACCACCACCACCAGTAGAATGCCACTCTATCACATGTTAAACATTCATGCCCATTTCTTAGAGAGGAGTCTATTTTTTTAAAATTTTTTTTGTATATTATAATCCAGTAAAGAAAAAAGACAAAAGAAAAGACCCTTTTATGTGTGCAAATGATACAGAGGGGATGTTAGAAAAAGGACTGTCTGATCATATCCAAGAAAGAAGACACCTTGGGATCTCGACATATCTAGCATATGTGAGTCAAGAGAAGACAGGTAAAACAGTAAGAAAAGCCCACAGATGCCCTTCATTTTTAGATAGTCATTTTTGTGTGGCTGTGTTCGCAACAGGTTCACTGATTCAGGTATTATAAGAGCCCACTTACACACATGGTCAAAGTTGGTATCCTTTTAGAGCTGTGATGTAAGTTTCACTTTATCTTTATTTTCATCTTATTTAGAAACAAAGCATGCTTTTTAAAATTTTTAATAAATGTTATACTCACCATGGAGAGAATCTTTTAACTGTTTTGTGTCTTGAACCACCCCCCAAAAAATTAAAACCTTGAAAAAAACATTAAAAGACCCTTAAATTTTAAAATTTAATTTCAATTTTTAACCCTGTACGTGGAAATGTTTGTTTTAAATTATTTTGAATTGAAAGAAATTTGATATTATGATTTTTACATCGAATGTAGAAATGAAACTTTGTAAACATATACTACATATTAAAAATTTGCTTTTTCATCAACAAAACATCATGTTTACTCTTGAACAATTGTTTTCCTATTTTTGCTTGTACTATTATTTTATCTTTGCACTAGCAGATTCAGAAATTGGTAATGGTAATTATAATTTACAGATTGTGATTAATTTCAATGAAGTGCATGTATTTGGTGATTAAACATGTGGAGCCATGTGATATTTTCATCAGAGTTGTGTCTCAATGGTGTTGATGTCTGCAAGTGTATAATATCTCCTAGGTTGTATATATTACATAAGTAACTAAATTTATTAAAGGAACATGCAAATTGCATTTTTACAGAAAATCAGATTTGTATTAGGTTGAAAAAAACATTGCTGATAAAGAGGTCGATTACAAAGGACAATGCAAGTTAGTAATGGTTATCGACTAAATATATATATAGTGACCATATCCAAAATGGAAAATTCCAGACCCCTTTTCTGGTATTCTAGCTCATTGAATTTGAATGTGTCTTCTTTTTTTTTTCAATACAAATTTAGTGTCAACCTGAGAAATTTTTTTAATAACCTTGCATATCCAGTATATTTCTGTCTCATGCTATATATATCAGCATATTGAGTATGTAATGGAGTTTGTGCAGCTCTTCATCTGCTTAGTTTTAAATATTGACATTTAATTAGCTACCTCATTTTGTGCTAAATGACATTTATATAAGGCATATAATCTCTTTATTCTTCAGATTGGGACAGCATGTCCGCCCCCAACTTCCTGTGTCTCACCTGTGTTATTCTTCGTCGCAATAGGAATCCAACTGGTCATCATAGTAGGATATTTGATTTATAGGTGAGTAGATATAAAGTCCTTCTTCACTGACTGGTCTGGTTTGCTGCGACATCATCAAGCATGTTGACTGCTATGCAGTCACATGTGCCAGATGTCATGATGAAGGTGGTATGGGTTACAGCTTGCCATATTTCAGAGATTTATGGTTTAAATTCTTTTGTCTATGGTTATTCAGTTTAATAAAGTTATTAAAACCTTATTTGGAATGTTCAACCTTCAGCTGCAGGTTCTCAGAGATGCTGCCAGGGCAAATGAACGTGTAAACGAATTTGCATACATGAAAAGCAGTAATGCATGAGAACTCTCACAGTTTTAGTTTAAAGTTGTGCATATAAAAAATGTACTCTTTGCTGGATACAATTTTTATATGACTGCTAATCCATAAGGTACTTTTCGCAGATTCAAATCAGGTCTCTTAGCACTTGTCCTGACATGTCTTTTTTCAGTTAGGCAACTATTTACATGTCTGAGTGCCTCAGTTTTACATGAATGGTTGTTAAACAAAAATTGATTGGCACTTTGGACTCGGGCGCATGCATTGTTGAGTTTGAACTGTGCGTTTATCAAGGAAGTTTTGCAGATGCTTCTTTAAAATAAGGATTCACCAAATGGCCAACTTCCAACATGGTTCATCATCAGATAATGATTTCATTTGGCAGATATTGACAGCTGATAGAGATGATAACAATGATTTTAAACATTTTTAAGTGTACAAGGTTATTGGAGCTTGGGAAGTGTTACAGGAAATACCAGTAAATGGTTTTTAACCCAAAAATGATGTTGAATACGAATCCAATATATATGCTAGATGTGACAGCATGCCAATCAGCCCCAATTCCACAATATTTTGAAATTAACTGTTGAAAATGCAGAATACCAAGCCAAATTAACATACAAGAAATTTAAAAGTAGAATGCAATTTTCATTTCTATTCTCAAATCATCTCAATCCTTGCTTCAAAAATATATAGCACTCTACTTGTTTAGATAAAGCTTGAATAAATAAGAATCTAAAAGAAATAAAAAAGTAAGGGTATATTTGATCAAAATGCCCCTATCTGAACAAGCAGACTGCAGCAATGATGGATTTAAAACCCTAATACAGCATTATGGAACATTTAGAAATCTGGCATAGTAGTCAGCAAAGGACTGATTCAAGAAAGTGAAACTTTGACAGAGTTCTTGTTAGTGAAAAATCTGATTTTGTAACAGAGATATCCAAATGACAGTACCTATGAGGTGTGGAAAATTGTACATAACAGCCACAAAGAACAGTTTCCCAACTTGTGCTGGCTAAGCATGTATATGCTTATGCCCCTTCAGTCAGCAGATTGCGAAAGGGGATCTCAGCACAGAACCATATTCATGTTCATTTCACTAGAGCTCTAACAGAGTGGAGCAGGAAGAAAGAAAGAGACAGATATTTATGTGTTAGATAAATATTTAATTTTGAATGTTCCCTCCTCCCACTTGGGGCAGCATCTCTGGGTTCTAGACTAGAAATCTGCAAATTTTAACACAGAAAACCCCTCAGACAAGGCTGTGTTATTAGAGTATAAATGTCAGTGCCTTAGTGATAGCATAGTGTGGTGTTTCGCTGTTCCAAAGGAAACCACTAAACATGGATGGGTAACCACTATCCTTGCAAAGGTTGGCACCCAGAATTGAACCTGGTACCACTGAGGTATAAAGTGATTGCATTACCGCAGCTCTATCCAGGTCCCAGTTAGCTTTCTCTCATTAAGATTGATTGAACTTGAAGTTATAGAAATTTTATCAAGATTTGCACCAACAAAAATTGGATGGGTAGGGTTGTCTTTGAGTTGAAAAAGATAGAGAACCAATAAAATAATCCCTGACCTACTGACAACCACTAACCCTTGCATGTAACACATTACTAATTGAACCCAGACTGACAGAGATGCAAAGCAATGCATTCTACTGCTTTTCAGGCCTTTGGCAGTTGCTTTTATATCATGGTTCGAAGAGACTACATGGACTATAATAACAGACCTGCCAACTCTTATGATTTTGTTGTAAGTCTTACGAAAATTACCCTTAAAATACGGACTTAAAGAATGAAAGCAAAACCTACGGAAAAATGATCATTGCTGAAAAATCGGGAAATTTGTTCATCCATGTTTGATTTGGATCCGGGTTTCATATTAGAATCAGTGAAATTAGTCAGGGAACCAGACTAACTTTACAGCAGCACCTCCGATGCTTTAAACTGCACCTATTTGTTCATGCAAAGCGTCTGCATGATCAAACTGTTGATTTTAGAATTTTTTTGAAAGTGATGTCCTGCAAGAGATGCATGTTTAAGATGAAAGGGAAAATGAGCCTCTTGAAAAGTGTTAATAATCAAAAACCAACAAATAAAAAAGGAATATTCAGATTCTTGTGAATAAAAGCTGGAAGGGACACAATTAGTTTATTGGACATCATGTGCCAATTTGAGTATGACTCATGGCTGGAGATATGATTGCCGTCATCATGTGAAATGGAAAAAGATATGAATTACGTCAAGTTGAGAGATAGCAACAAGCCATTGAGCTGCACAGGGTTTGGAACTTGAGTTTGTGCAACTGTACTAGTGGTAAACAAAGTCTAAGCGTACTTTACAAACTTTTCAGCTGAACATAATGTTAATTTTTGCTGTATGTTTCGAATACCGAACTTTTAATTACATTTCTGAGCTTTACATTAGCAGTTTATGATATTTTTGTTTTACACATTACTGAAAACTGGTCAAACTTAAAAAAAAAAATCAACTGCCTTACGGAGACAGACTCGTCAGGGTTGGCAGGTCTGTAATAATAATAGTAATAAGAATAGGTTTTGTTTTAACTAACTGACTAGGGACCATGGTGGCTCCATGGCTAATATGCGAAACAAAAGGGTGAGGGTTCTAATCCTACCATTCAATCAACCTGAGTCAGATACTGTGGTGTGTCCTTGGTCCTACTTGTGTTGTGCTATAAAACACCAAACCAAATCAAACCTAGCATACCTAATTTACTGTACATAACATTTTCTTATTTCTTTTTCAGGCAAAGTAAAGAAGCTCAAGCCAAGAAGTTCTATTAAAAATAGGTTATTTTTATATTAATGTTAAACAGCTATTTTAACAATGATATTGTACTAAGAATCAAAGCACAATACATTCAGACAAAAATCTTATTTATAAGGAAAAAATGGAATTTTGTTTTGTAGGTCAAAACTGGGTCAGATATATTTTAAGTTTTATTTTTAAAAGTTATGCCTATCTGCATACTTGGACACTTCTGAGAAGTTGCAGATAAGATCTTATTATATATGTTAATTGTTTTATGCTTATTTCATTTGAGTCATGCAAACCAATCAAATTCTGCTTTCAGTTCAGACTTGTATGCTGTTACCAATTTAACAGTGTTGGAATTTAGTATATAAATAAGTACCATACATGCATACAAGTTGAATCCGACTGCAAACAACATAGGCCCTGATATGCCATCACATAATGTGCTGACATATCAGGATCTGTGTTTTTTATTTTACTGATCACTCCTGATTAACTGCAGAGACCCTAATCTATCAGTTCAGTCTGCAACATTGCATCTGGGTATGTGCATTTTGCAGTTGGACTCGAGTTATAAGCAAGTTTATGCAGTATGTTCTTCACAGAATTAAGCTATGAAACATCATGTTGTTAATCTTGATCACTATTGTTTAAAAACAAAATGATTGTTTTCTAATTTTTAGGGAGCCTGGTGGCTCAGTGGTTAATATGCCTGACTTAAAACCCAAAGGCCATGGGTTCAAATCCGACAATAAGACCATCCTGGGTCAGCTACTGTGGTCCATGGGCAAGGCACTTTACTCCAGTTGCCTTGGCACTAAATAATCTTCTTGTGTTTCTTTGCTGTAAAGCACCTAACCAAAATTTTAAAAAAGTATTCTAATTTTTATGTACAATTATGAAAATATCTTAACAAGTGATGCTATTTATTTGCATCAAAATGTTTTTAACATTAAGAGGGTTTTTTGTAAGTGATGTATTATTTTCAGCCCAAAATACAAAGTCTGGGAAAATTAAAAGTAAATTTTATGTGTTTCTGCTAACACACTGATTATTACACAAATAATGTTATTTCAAACTATAATTATCTGTTCAATTTTTGTACAATGATAGGTCATGTATTAGGGAACTGATACAATTTTGAAAGGGAAATAAGTATTTTCTTGTTAATAACAGTACAGGTCAAAGTCATTATTTTTCAAAATCAAACAAGATGAATATTTTTTCTGTATGTAATAGATTTTGTGTAATCATTTTGAAGATCTTGATAATAGATGTAATGGATATGCCCTTTTCTGTATCTATACGATTCCATGAATTCTATGGCTGTAGTTGTCGAGCAGTATGTAAAGGAAACCCATTTTGCAGTCCAAAAATCCCTTAGCTGCAAACATCCTGTTGGAGAAACCATGAATGACATCATGAGGAAATAGCATTGCACTTACATTGCAAGGAATTGAAAATTCAAGTTGTGGATTTCATGGGAAGTTATGGAAATGCAAAAACTATGAATACTAATCTTGGAAACCTGATAGTTTTGATTAAGAAATTATACCAAAACCCATTTTTATTTCATCTGGCTGTGAGGTATTGATGGTGTGGCCCTGCATCTGTTGTGTGTTTGTCAACAGTTGCTTGTTACCTCGCTGGATTCTGTGTTTCCATTATGATTTCAATCAGTATAGATTCATAGCATTAAAATTTCAGATGGGTTTTGTAATGAGCAAAATGCATGCATATCAATGACATGTTCTTGCATCTGACTGGTTAATCTTGTTACCACAATGGAGGCTGCATTTTCAATCCAATTTTTGCTACATGTGTTATATATGCTTATATTATTAAGATCTTGTACAAATTAAATAATGAGTGAGATCCACACATACTAATTAGGTGCTGTTGCTTCCAGTTGGGTGAGCTTGTTATTCCACTGGAAGCCACATTTCTCATCTGACCTTGATCAAACTTGAAATATGGGCTTATGACACCAGGATCATGGAGGGATACGATAGTGAGTGAGATTCGTACATACTTGATAGGTAATCTTGCATATAATTGGCAGACATTGTTAAGACTCGGGAACCCATATTTCTGATTTGATTTTTATCAGACTTGGGAAATATGCTTTTATCATCAAAGACCTTAGACAATTTCAGTAACTAGCAAGATACATGGATACTAATAGGTGACCTTGCATTTAATTGGCTGAGCTTGTTACCACTCTGGAGGTCATATTTCTGATTCGGGTTTTTTATCAAACTTGGAATATATACTTAACATCGATAAGTTTGGTAATGAATGAACACATATTAATAAAGATCTTGCTTCAGATTGGAAGAACTTGTTGCAAATTTTGAAGCTATATTTCTGATCTGATTTTGATCAGCCTTTTCAGTAATGAGCAAGACCTATACATATTAACACATTAACCCCTGGAGGTTTTTGTCATTTTCGCCTGAAATGCGAGTAGGAAACCCATTTTGGGGGCTATTTCTGAATACATCCTAATACATTGACCTCCAAGACATTTTAGGTTAACCTAATGCCTAGTTGTGTTAGAAACATCGTTTTTCATTGGCTATTTCGCCTGAGCATGAGCAGAAGGGTAAAAGTCGGACTTCTTTATTTTATTTTTTTTTTCTGCTTAACGGACCCATTCTTTTCGTGTCGAGGCCACTCTTTATTCTAAATGCCCATCTTATCCTACTTTTTGCAAAGATTCACCTGTCTGTGTGCAGTTCAGACTGGTCTGTCTTAGATCTGAGGCCAAAAAGTCTAAAATCCGGACACAAAATCGGATTCCGACCTCGGGCGAATTTCGGCTGGAAAAAACTCGGGTCCAAAAAGTTATGTTTTTTCCTCTGTATTTTGTAGTGCAACTAGAACATCCATATTATTTGGTATCATCGTAAAGCTACATCTGTCTACCTTTCTATAATACCACCCACTTTATTGTGTCATACATGACCTTGACGCTACAGAGCTCAGAAGTAGGCTACCACCTCCTGCCATGTAAATGTGGCACCAGGGGTTAATGAGTTAATCAGGTCATCTTGCATCTGATTGGCTGAGCATATTACATTTTTGGAAGTCATCATTCAGATCTAATTTTGGCATATATTGTCAAGAAATATAATGTTTATATTATTAACAAGATCTACATGCTGATCAAATGATCATGTATATGATTGGCTAAGCTTCATACCACTTTAGAGAATTTATTTAGGATGCAGGTTTAATCAAATGTTGGATGATTTTTATTATGACCAAGACCTATGAATATATTATTGTAGTAGTCTCACGTCTGATATCTGAGTCTTTTATTACCATGCTAGATACTGTCGGTTTTCTTAATAGGATTTTGATCAAACTTTGTGAACAGGTCTATGTCAGCAAGGTCTTGGTTAAGTATGATTATGAGAGAAATTAATGCATATTATTTGATGCAGTGTTGCATCAGATTGTCAATAATCTAACAACATTTCCAATCAGATTTTGATCATGCTTGTAAATAGTTTTATATTATCAAGGTCCTAGATAGTATGATTAGAACAAGTTCTTCATGTATTACCTTACATCTAATTGGCTGAGCTTGTTGCCACTCCAGAAACCGAACTCCAGTCAGAGTTTGCTCACACCATAAGCTTATATTAACATTGCCATAGACAGGTACTATTATAAGTGAGATCAGACATCATGCAGCTGATTGGCTGAGCTAGTTACCGGTACCTCTCCATCTTGATGACTATATTTCTCATGTAGTTTCTGTCAAATTAAATAAGTGTGGTTATATTGTCAGGATTTTTGATGACTTCAGTTATGAGCTAGAGACTGTGCCATTGTCTTAGAATAAACTTTCATAAGGATATAGTAAAATAAGTAAAATCTACAAGATATAAAGTTTGGGATATAGTTTACATAGTTTGTGTTCCTTCAGTAATGTATAACCCTGTTTAGTAAAATGGTCAACTCTTTATTATGTAAGCCAGGTGAGTGATATCAAGCCAACTTGGAACCGTTTTTTCACATGTTGTTTGTTTTCAGTTATTTATAAAATTTAGTACTCATTTGATTAAGTTTCTTCATACTTTATATAAAATCTTTGTTTTTAATATACCCTTCATGTTTCATGTACTTGTTTTTTGTATTTGAAACAATGTGTCAGGCATCAGAAATGTCCCATACTAATTGCTTGAAGCAAGTTAATTTTAATAATACATCAGTAAGGAAGAAATCTGTTACTACCAGCACGTACTAAAACATGTTTGGTTCTACAGAGATGTGAACATTTAAACTGGGCAAGCAAAAATGTGAAATTCATTTACCCATGGGACAAGTCAACTTGTAAGAAAATTTAGTAAGCATGTATAATCTACTTTTAAAGTACTAAAGAGATCAAGAATAAGCATTTATTTGTTTCATTAGGAATTTAATAGTATGAATAGCCAGTATGATAGTTTATTTTTTTTACCTGCTTGTTTATATTACATTTATATACATATATGAATTACACAGATAAACCAGATAATCAAAATTGCAGTAGAAGAAGCATATGTAGAATAATTTGTTGAACAGTGACTACCTGTTGGTAAAGTTATGATACATTTTCTCTTACATCTGCTTTTTATTTTGCAAGAAATCTTGGAACTTTCCTTGCTCCAAAATATTTGAAAGTCTTCATTGACAGGTGTTGTTGGTTGAGGAAATGATGCATTGAACCAGTGGTCTTCTATCACACCATATCATTTTCATGTCATGGTGTTTCCACTGGCAGCCATATACGGGAAAGTTTATTTTTAATGATTTTCTAGCCTCCATCCCACCACCACTACCCAATATAACTGCTTTCATGCAGACAACCTTATGTAAGACAAAGTATAAATACAGTCTTATTTCACTGACATTTTAATGCTAAATCCAGTTTACACTGTAAGGATTTGAAATATTTGAATTGGAGGTCATGTCTGAATAATCCCTATTTGGATTGGTATTCAGAGATTTTCTGAACAGTCAAAATTCAATAAGCTCTTTGGTGTTGAAATCATTTTGATTTATTTTACAATTTTCATAGTGATATGTAAAAGTATAGATAAGTAATTTTAGCATTCATGACTTGATAGGCCATTAGGAGTGTATGTAAATGGTGGAAAATTAATTGTCAAATTTAGTTGATGTTGGTCTTTAATAAGATATTATGAATGTATGTGTTTAAGATTATTCTGCATTTTCTTAATTTGACTTGTGTGAATCAAAACAGAGCATTATATGGAATGTGTTAATTTATTTTAGCAGAAGTATACATGTATTTTCTGAAGGTTATATTTGATGCCCATTTCTGATAACTGTATTAATGAAAACATATGCTACTCAACTCTGTGTCACATAAGTACATGTGAGACACTTGTCTGTAGACAAAAATCAAAATTATTCTTTTTGAAATAAAATATTTCCCAGAGGAAGGAAAATGAAATTGTAGTTGCATTAGGTGTATTGAATTCAGTTGAATTGATCTTTGTTTTATGAACCAATTACATGTATCAGTATTTACTTTCAACCAATTCCCAGCACTATTTAAAAGAGTCACCAGTTTCATCACTTCATGTTTATTGCTTACATGACAGATATTGATACATTTATATTTTTCAAGGGGCCCTGGGTGGCCGAGTGGTCTATGGTGCTTGTCTTTATAGATCATACACACATCTGACCTCTGCAAGTGTTCAGGTCTCAGCTCGTCTTGTGTAGTTTGGGTCCTTGGCGCTTCCCAGGTTCTTCCTCAAGGACTATTACATATAATTTTTGTTGTATTGATTTATTTTATGGATGAGAGTGGACTTTATTTTATGACCTGTTAGCATTTGTATCATTGTGCAAGCTATCTGCAGTACACAATTTGGAGGTTGTAGTACTGTAGCCATTTCAGCTACTGTTCTTTTAAAGCTAAAATGTGCTTAAATGTCATTTAAAGTTTGCACTGAAATTTTGAGTGTTATTCTAACTTTTAATGCTGTATCTTAATGTAAGGAAATTTCAGTAGGTGTTTGAAATTTGTATCAGTATTCATAATATACCATTTTTACTTCAAGTCTCATTTTTCATTCATAAATGTGAGAAGAAGAATCCTTCATTATGCTTCAATGTAGGATAGAAAAATTTTACCCACGGGATCAAAATTTTCTCAGACACCTGGCTGAGCTTCATGTGTGACAAAAAATTACGACTTTCAGGTGGGATTTTTCTGCCCTGTACTGATGCATCTAAAGGATTCTGTTAGTCCAACGTAGCTCAGCAACCCTTACTCATATCTGGATGCCATTTGTTAGGTTATCTGCCTATTATATTGGGATGTGCCTTTTAAAGGTTTTGTCATGTCGGTCCATTTTGATGGAGTAGTTGCCACTTTTCCATGAATTTTATGTCTCCAATATAACCGATCCTTGTAACCATCATAATTTAGGAATTATTCAAAAAATCTTGATGCAGATGTATCTTCCATGGGTTTTGTCTTGTCAACTATGTTTTGGATTGAGTTATGGCCCATGGCAATTAGCTTCATATCTTCACATGTGGTGTTGCTTATAACTAATATTGATCAAGGACCATTCATCAGATTCAGATGCAGTTTAGCATGAACATGGGTTTGGGTTAATTTAGAAGAGTTGTATCCATTGGTATCCATTGATTACCAGTCCTTCTGACTTTGGTTCCCACAAGACAGTTTCACCAAATTTGGGATGTTGCATCAAATTCAATGTTATTTTGAAGGAGTTTGATTCCAGAATTCCACAACATCATTTATTGGAGAAATGGCCTCTGGTTGCCCACTTGCCTGAATTTTGTTTCTGTCATAACTTTACTAAGCTTTGTTGCATTTCAACCAAACTTGGTTTGGAGCTTTATATTAATGAGGCCTTGAATTTCTGATTAAGATTTTTCCACAACATGATTTACAGGAATTATGGCCCCTGATTATTTTACTGACTTTCTTTTCCACAGGATAACTTTTGCCAAACATTGTTGGATTTTAACCAAATTTGGCATGCAACTTTATAAGGATGAGACCTTTAATGAATTTAGTTTCAAGTGTTCAACATTGCTGTTTAAAAGAGTTGCATTTTAGCCAAAGTTATCACACACCTTTATAATGACATCATGAATGAGTTGGGTTTCCAGCATCCGTTATCATCATTTAGCAGAATTGACTCCTGAATTCTTCTTCTCACTACTTTGATTTTCCAGACATTCTGCTGTTCAAGATGTTTCCAAATTGATTTTACAGAGTTTGGCCCTCTACAATGCTACTAGTTCTAGTTCACAATATATTTTACAGTATATGGCAGGTACAAGTAAAAAAGATATTGTTACTATATTTTATAATGGCAAAACCTCTAATTGATATTATGTTCTTGAAGGCTTTGTTTTGTTGATTGTTTGCCTGTCAAAGCTGCAAAATGTGCTCATTTCATTCAAGTTTACATAATGGCATACAAAAATCAAATATCTTGAAAAATACAGCTGGTTTATACTGTTTCGCAGTTTTATTCTTTGTTATATACCTTTTGAATAGGAATTTTTAAAACATTGGGTTTGCTTTTATTATGGCCTTCTTGTGTGCAATACTATAAAACAAGTCCAACTGATAACAGCACAGACCCATATCTGCTGTCACATTATGTGCTGGCAGGTCTGGGTCTGTGCAGTTTGTTAGAAGTATTGAGTAGAATTAGACCTTGATCTGCTGGTATATTATGCCTCGGAAGGTGATGATCTTTGTTGTTTGCAGTTTGACTCGACTTGCAAATGAGTATATAAGGTATACTGTTCCATTATTTCTCAGCATGAAGTCTGTGATGGAGTCTCAAAATACTGAAATCAAAATATTTTGTTACAAAAAGTTTCCATTAGGTACTTTTATCTTTTCACTTTCCAATCTCATCATGGACAATTTTGAATTATCCAGTTGCTCACCTTGAAGGCTTACTGTAAAATTCTGATAATTGTTTGGGTGACTATTGAAATGGAATGAAATTTGGATTGGCGGGGGGTGGGGATGATCGATGGAGGAGACTTCACTTGAGGTGTTTGCAAAAGGAATCAGAACAAGAAATACAATGAAATACAACTACTAAATAATAATTGTTAGGTTCATGGCCAACTTCACAAGTTTGTGTTGGTATTTTTTTTTTAACTGATCACTTACTATTTAATTCAAGAAAAATTTTCATAACTGGTGCTGTCATATTATAAGCTTCAATATTATAATCAAAAGGGGTCTAATTGAGTTATTGTTAATTTTTTTCTAGTGGTCAAGGAATGGAATTAACTAATGCATTAACCTAGGATGTATTTGCGTATTTGTTTGTCTCTCTCTCTCTCTCTGTTTTTGTGGGTGGGTGCCTTAGGCCAAATGAACCGACTTGGCCCACTCACACAGGAGCCACGCGTGTTAGTAATTTTTTTAAAAGTATAAATAGAGAAAGTAATTTTAAAGTGATGGAAGAAAATTTTAAGTTCAGTATCACATAAAACTTGTTTAAAAGTTTATTTTCAAATACATTGCTCACATGGGGCCCTGCATGAAAATCAAGGGGGCCTCACCAAAATGATCCAAATCGTACCCCGCATTTGCTAAGGCCAGTACTGGATGGGTGAGAGGTTATTCTGTTTCCTTGATTCTTATGTTTTGCTAATGATGATAACCCCTCCAGGACAATGAACCAGTCTAAAAGGCATATTTTACATCAGATTCATCTGCCAGTAATTCGGAATGAACCAGTCAGAAAGGCATATTTTACATCAGATTCATCTGCCGGTAATTCGGAATGAGAGCTGAATTTTATGGACACCAGAACTTCAAAGTAATTGTATCTTCTTTACTGGAGTATTATTGGTCAATATATAATCCTGAATGGTAACAATATAGACTGTTGAGTAGTGACAGTATATGCTGTTGAATAGTGTCAATATACACTGTTGAATAGTGGCAATATACACTGTTGAATGGATCTCTTGTATTAAAATGGTCATATAGACTTCTGGACTAGTCAGATCCAAGTGCAAAATATGTTGGAAGGGCAGGGTCTGTGCAGTTTGTAAGCCTTAATCAGTAGAACAAACAACATAGACCCTGAATTACGCTATGCTTGTGCAAAATGTTACAGAAGATCATGTTCTACACATTGTTTACAGTTTAACCCAAATCTTACTCAGATATATATATCGTAATAGATGGTACTTCTGTCTGCTTCTAAAAAGCTGCTTGGTAGTTTTTTTTTTCCAGAAAACATTACAACTAGTGGTGTCCCATAAAATAAAAGTTGCTGCAGAAAACAATTTTAAAGTAAACTGTCTAACAATATTATTATTGGCGATATAAAATCATGCTAATTTTTAAAGGTGCCATTAATAAGTAATCACAATATTTCCAGAACCTAGGTTTTCCTAGGCTCTGTACCTTTAGCCAGGGAAGATTTTTGTGAAAAGAAAAGACATTCCATTTTTGTAGGTTTTAGACATGTATATTGTGTGTGTATGCTACATTTCATGCCTGTACTATTTTTTGTATACTATGTATATGGGGAACTTGTTAATTATGTTCTTAAACAACTATTTAACAATTGTCATACTTATTTTGATTATATGCCCATTTAATTTGAGTGTGTAAGAACTAATTTATAACTGAGTGTTAAAGTGTTCATATTTACATGTCCATCTGCTACACCATGTAAAATGGGATTTCTTTTTGCATCTCACAATTCTCTCTAAAAGTAGCCCTTGAAGATAAAGTGGTCTTGGTTTTTATGCAAAGTTTTAAGTAATCATACTCTAAAAATGTCTTTTCACTTTCATTGAATACTTTTTCAACCACTTCTTTTAGTTCCAGAAAATTCCAAATATAGCACAACTAAATTATTACACTGCCCACAGGAGCCTTCAAATATACTGTTTTATAAAGAAGTACATTATATATGTAATTTTACTACCATTTAATAAAATGGGGTCAGTTACCATATGTACCTTATAATCAAGGGTCTTATATTGAGTTTCTGCTGTATGTGCATAAAAATATCATGTAAGCAAACATAATGGCATTTGAATATTTGAACATTTTCTGATTGGATACATGTATACTTGACCGTTTTGTATTGTATTTCTTGTGCCTTTCAGTAGAATTGTTTATAATATTTGACTATTAATTGTACATCAGAATCATCATGTAAATACTACATGTGTACTTCAAAGTTAGACATATTTTATCATCTAACCTGTAAAACCTAGGCAATACATACGTATCACTTACCTGATCGGATTTTCTTTGTTGGAAGCAGCATTGCATTGCTGTAGCAGGTCAAGAAAATATACCTTTTAAACTCCAATGATCATGTAAGTTATTGTGTTGAACTACATTTCTCTGATACTTCTGTATGCACAGTCATGAAACTCGGCTTGGCATTCATTTTTAGAACTAATAACCGCACATGTGCAGTACAGGTCAAAGTGAATGTGAATTACTTTTCTTTTTCTATTGACTTGGTAGAAAGTAGGAATGTACCCTAAATAGAGCAAGGAAAGCATAACAGTTGGAGAAATCATTATTACAGTCAAGGATGTAATATTAGACAGGTTTTTACTTGACGACTATTTGACATAGTTTCAGAGATATCTGATATAGTAATGATATAGCAGGAGAGTTTGAGAATGTTACTTTTGATTAAGTTAGAATGCTGTAAAAGAGTGTGCAAGTATATATATATATATATATATATATATATATATATATATATATATAATGTTAAGCATACAGTAGGGTCTGTTGAGCACGAAACCTTTCAATAGTATTGTTTTTAATAAAAATCTTAAGTAAATAAATAAACCTGTAGTGAACCCAGTATGAAAGTACCAATACATTATATGTTGTTGTGTAAGACATGTGAAAGTGTACTTGAGACTGAAAGAATAAAGTGAATAACATTCTCTAGTCATTAATAGATTTCATGTACCTAGATATCTTGTCATGTGGTTATGGTATTGTTACTTGAGTAAAATTATTTATCATATGCAAGTTTCACTCATTTGTTTTTGCCCTGCTTCAAATGTGGAAGGTGCATAGAGTTGTTTTTTTTTATCTATTAAATATGTTTTGCATTTAGATCTGTTTGTCATGCACTTTTCGCTTGAAGTTAAACAACTTTGTGTAGGGAAACTAATAGATTGCCTCAGGTTACAGCACTTAGTGTATGGATTTCCATTTGATGTGTGTAACACCCTTCCATCAAAAGTATATTAGACCTATATTTCATGCTGTAGTGAATTTGGTTAAATTATCCACTAAGTTGTGGTCCTGTGTACATGTTGGTTGAACAGTGATGCAAATCTTTGTGTGGATGTGCCATAGTGATTACCGAGTTGGCTATGGCGACTTACATTTTGTGCTTCAGTGACCTTGGTTAAATTATAGTTTTACTGGTAGGGAATTAATATATTACAAAAGAAAGATATTGTGGGGCATTAATGTTCATGGAAAACATTTATTGTTCCCCTTGTATGTGTTCCTTTAAATTTGATTCAGTGTTTGATTGCTTTTGGTTTTGTGTGTTAAGCACATGATAGACTATACGTAGCGTCCTTTGTAATTGGTGGTGAAAGAACCTGGGAAAATCCCAGCAAGAACTACCAATCCACGGGAAACTAGTGGCAAGTTTTTTCACAATCCGACGTTGGCCAACCCCAAGACTCGAACCCACATTGAGGTCGCAATTTGAATGTTTGACCATGCTATGGTTGGCCAACGTCATTCCCTCAACAGTCCTCTCCAGATGTGGCAAGTGGAGCCCGAAAGAGTTACCACTTCACATCGACCTTTTGGAAATGAAGTCTACAGTCAATGCTTTTAATTTCTGAAAGTATCAACTCGACGGAAAAGTAGTCCTTATCATGTCGGACAACTCGGTGGTCGTGTGCTACCTTATCAACGGAGATGGGGGAGGGGGCGGAATCACCCGACTTTTGCAAATATGGTTTAGATAGTTTGAGGTGGTGCTACCATCTAAAGATAACCATCAAGCTCAGATACATTCCCAGCAGTCTCAAGGTCCTGGCTGAGTGGCTGTCAAGAAGTGGCAAGATCCTTCGCACTGAGTTGTCCGTTCATCAATCGTTCTTTCCTCGGATTTGTGCACTTTAGGGGCGGCCAATAATATATCTTTTTGCGACAAGCTGGAACACAAACTGCCCACCATTGTCTCAACCTTTCAGGTCCCAGAAGCCTGGGCAGCAGATGCACTAATTTGGAAGGCGTTTTGGGCCTGTGCCTACCACTCTCCTATCCCTCCCACGGTTTTGATACCATATTGAAAATGAAGGGGTCAAAATTGCAAAGTGATTCTGGTGGCACATCTTATGAGATGGAACAAGTCCTGGGTGAACGATCAGTTTGATCTGATAGCCTTGTGAAGAAAGAAATTTTAACCTTCAATTTGTGGAAAGAATCTCACGAGTTGGAAACCAAACCCCCCCCCCTCTCCAAATACCGCAATTGGCTTACTTTATCTTGGCGGGGGTGGGGTGGAGTGGGGATGGGGTTTTATTGTTTTATTTTTGTAGGAGAAAGAGTTAGCTCCGATTACTATCAAAGGCTTATGCTTCATGATATCCGAAACTTCCTGCATCACGAGAGACTATAGATTGATCACATTAAAGATTTACCGGATCTGCCTGTCAGTTTTGACTTTAATTATCCAAAACTTCTCAATTCGTTTCTTAATCTGAGTCTTCCGTGGTTTTTAGCCGGGTTCAACTCGGATCCGTTTGAATCTTTAGCCAGAACGTCGCTGAACTGCTTCATGCAAGACATGCTTTCTGGTAGCTTTAGCTTCGGCGTGCCAAGTCGGTGAGTTGCATGCCCATTCCATGGGCCCAAACTATCTCCAGTTCAGTCAGATGGTTCAGTTGTCCTAATTACGCAACCAGGCTTTGCATCAGTGTGCACTCAAAGAGTGATCAATCGAAGAATGATTGTGTGTTCTCTCGATCGATCGACATCGTTATTCATACTTCAAGACAGGCGGCGATGCAAGACCCTGTATGTGTTCTTTTTATTCCGATAAAGGTCAGGAAAGAAGATATAAACCTTGAAGCCCAAACATCGTGGCTGAAGTGGGTAATACGCTCGGCGAACTCTGAAGTGCCACGAGGTCATGTATGTCTTGTGAGGATTTCAGTTGATGAGTTTACATTGATCTCCGCAATCCTTGCACTTGAACGTAACGTTTCGATCCGTGACAAAATAGAAGCTGGTATGTCAACCGCCTCGAGTTTTATCTCTAGTTTTGCATGAACAAGAATTGAATCTGATGGGTCCAGAGGCTTCATACCGAAAAGAATAATTCATTATTTTCTTGTAATCCATGTATGGATGTAACGGGTTACGTGACCGTCGGTTGTGCTGTTCTCAGCTTAGGAGAGCGGGTTACCCTTCATATGGGGCATACAGCCATTCTTTCCTGGAAGGGTGCCCTTGTTGGAGGTTGGGTATTCAGTGCTTCACCTGTTCTCATAATATTAATGGGACTGGGAATGTGTTCAAAGGAGGAAGCAAAAAAATTCAGTAAATTCTGTTTCGCTGGGTATATTTACCCTGTCACATTACTTAAAAAAAAAAAAAAAATAAAAAAAAAAGCAAAACAAACAAAAATTCCAGCCAACATGTGCATCGTAGTTGATGTGTCGTTTAACTTACGGAGAGGTAATTGATATGAGTTAACATCTTTGTCTATATCATATTTAGACAGAAGATTTTGTTTTCTCGAAAGTGCTGGATTCGCAAGGTAGCAGTGTTTATTTTCATAACGTTATTGTGAAGAGATATGTAAAAAAAATCTTTTCACCTGAAGAGGATCAGTTTATTTTGCAGCTGAATATTGTAGGAGGCTCAGCCATGTTAGCCATCATAAATTTCGCCTCGTCCTTTCTAGATTCTTGTCCTCATGTCCTTATTGTTAAGGCTAATTTTGAGGGGTGTGTTTTGGGGGGTGGGGGTGAAAAGGTCAGTTTGTAGCAGAACCATCTGGAATCATCTCTCGATCAACATTGAACAATATCTCACTTTTAAATTTATAACAATTTTTTAACAAAAACAGTTTTCTTTCTTAAATCAAAGACTTTATATATCTAAATAAGCACATAAATAGAGGTCAAAGTCGAAGATTATGGTGTTACGACTCTATGGTCTTAAACTAAGTAACAGAAAGAGAGAAAACAAACAGGTTTTGTAAAATTTAACAACTAATTTCATTTATTTCCCGAGAATAAAAGTAAAGCTTTAAAACTAAATTAATTTATAGTGAGTTAAGTCCCAGATAGTCATAAAAGTTTTATCACAAGTCCGAAAGTAAAGAGTATTCCAAATAAATTCCAGTGTTGTTCCGAATAACTTTGTTATTGAATATGCTGACGTGCCAATAGCCCGGAATAGTGTTATGTGCTAACAGACTTGATGTATCACTGATATAATCCAACATTTCCTTGAATGAATTCACAATAACTCCAAGATAGTGGTTTAGTCCAAGAAGTATTGATCAGCATTTTGTTATTCTAGCAAAGAACAGTAAATGAACACCTTCGTCCCAATCCTTTTCTGTATCATAGCAATATGACCGAATCATATTCTTCAAAGTTTGATGAAATCTTTCTTAAGCCCCTTGAATTTAAGGGTGAGAGTCAAAAGACATAAACTGTTGGATGCCTGATTCCAGGCATAAAATTTGATCCTTGATTGGATTGGAAAGATTTGGGAAGACCACAAAGTATTTTTTAAAAACTATCAAACTTTTACTCTCGTTTTAGTTTTAATATTCCTTAAAGGAATAGCATCGGAATCTTCCGGACGCACACATTATGGTCAACAACTATTGGTTGCCTGACTTGTTCTTAGGTAAGGGACCGATACAGTCTCCCATTATTTTGCTCAATGGTTCGCCACATGCAGGAATATGCTGCAGATGAGCCTTAGGTATCTACTGATAGGGTTTTCCTACCCTTCGACAACTGTGATAAGATTTACAGTATTTAGAAACATCGCTTTATATTCTCCGCCCAAAAAATTGATCCAAGATCTTATGAGAAATCTTATTGACCCCTAAATGATAAGCCAAAGAAGTTTCATGGGTTAAACAAAACAGTATCCTGTCTGTACGACTTAGGAACAAAAATTTGATAGTTCACTGACCACTCGTCACCATCGGGTACCTCATGTGGTCTCCATTTTCTCTTAAGGACCCCATTTTTCACTAAATAACAAACAGGTACTTGTGCGGCTTCAGTTTCACTAATAGTCTTCTGAAACAAACAGGAGACCTCGTGATCTTGCTCCTGTTTGACAACGATTGATTGTTTTTGTCACCCTAATTAGAATAAAGAGAATGAGTAGTAAAAAGAGGATCATTATGAGCAATACCTCTTGAATGATTCATACGAGGAGCGTAAATGACCTCACCAAATGCCTGTCATATAAATGTGTCAGCTGAACGAATAATTTCATGATCAACATCATTCTCAATGCTCTTTTTGTCATAGCTCTAGTTAATGCACAAGCAGAGTATAAATCAGGGATTTCGTTTTCATTAGGATCGACTTTTTGATCCAAACAAGGTCTGTCAGTTACAGTTGGATTAACCACGACATTATCCCCAATTGCCCAGTAATAAATCAATACCATCTACGGGTAAAGACGTCATTGTTCCAACTCAACCACATGTTAATTAGCACTTTATTGTACCGACAGTGAAGCAGAGACTTCACGCGCTTTGCCAATAAGTACACATTGTAATAATAAAGTCTAACGAGCTCTTTGCCTTTGCAAATTTTAAGCACTTTTCAAAATATGGAAAATATTGATCTACTTCTTTTTCTTTAAAAGGGGGTACTAACCTAATATTTCTGTTGACATCAAAACCTGAACTTGTGCGTAAAAGAGAATAGTGTTTTCCGTCTGACAGGAGTCATTCTTTAAAATTGAATTGCATTTCTCGTTCTCTATGTATTTGCATTTCTCTCTTCTTTTTCTCTTTCTCTATGTATTTCCGTCTCTTCTTTTTGCATTTGCATTTGCTCTCTCTCTCTCTCTCTCTCTCTCTCTCTCTCTCTCTCTCTCTCTCTCTCTCTCTCTCAATTTCTGTCAGATTCTTTTTTCAGTTCAAAAATTATATTACTTTCATTTCAGAGCCAGATAGAGACTTAATAAACTCTTTTATCCAAAATATTCTTTTCCACCAAATATTGGACAGAAAAATATTTTTGTATTTCTTGCTATGTTAAAGAAGCCTTCGCTTCAGAAAGATCATATTGTCTGGCAAGCTGGAGCAATTCGTCCTTTATCAAGGACTCTAACCTTCCCTGGGTAGGATTTAAAATTAAGTTCTCCACTTTAGATGACATTGTGAAAGCTTCTTGTTTCACTAAAGCGATCTAAAAATTATATGAAATTAAAATACGAGGGACTTGGAACATTCCGAAACAAGATGAATTTAAATTTCAAGAACAAATGACGTTTTCTGAAACACTTTAAAGATATTCATATCCCAAACGAGTTCTCCTAATTTTTTATTACGATTCTGTCGTCTTAAACTAAGTAACATAAAAGAGCGAAACCCAGCAAGTTTTGTACAATTCAACAAATAATTTATTTCCCCGAGAATAAAAAGTGCAAATTGAAAATGAACTGAACAGTAATGTGTGTTAAATCCCAAATAGTCATAAATGTTCGATCACAAGTCCAAACTTATAGAATTTCCCCAATAATGAATATGCTGATATGCCAATAGCCAGGAATAGTGTCTATGTGCTAATACTATCAATGCATCACAATGATATAATCCAATATAAGGCCCTAAATTCAATTATTGCCCAAGGTGGTCAATCACACACACACACACACACACAC